>CABHPH010145387.1:0-16306 GCA_902168325.1 Peromyscus nudipes | reverse complement strand
TGTGTGTGTGTGTGTGTGTGTGTGTGTGTGTGTGTGTGTGTGTGTGTGTGTGTTTCATACGTGCCTGGTGCCCAGGGAGGCCAGAAGGGGTGTTGATCCTTGAAACTTCCAGGTGGTTGTGAGCTGCCGTGTGGGTGCTGGGAACCGAACCTGGATCCTCTTCAAGAATGACAAGCGTTCTCACTGCTAAGCCACCTCTCCAGCCTGATAAACTATCATCAGTAATAACTAATATCTATTATATCCCCATGATGCAGTCCGCCCTGAGCACGTGGCACTAATTGTTCCGTCTAATCTTCTCGATGATGGTCTGATATAAAGAAACTGAGGAGTTAAGTTACTGGCCCTGGGTCACCAAGCCAGAGCGTGTTGGCACGTCTTCCATGTTTCACACTGTCGACAGGCTAGACGACCTGCTTTCCCAGGCAGAATGGAGGAACGGGAGGAGGAGAAAGTGCACAGCTGAGCCCTGCAGCAGGCATGGAACCCCCTGCACACCAGCATGGCTGCTCACAAAGCTGCCCCTCCGTCACCGCGGAAGGGGAGGAGGACAGCTGGGGGCCGCGTGGAGCCTCAGGGTTTACAGAGCACTTCCACGCATTCAAGTCCACTGGACCCCGAGTCAGTGTGGGAGCCTGGATGGACCACCAAGGATGGGTGTGATATACCGTGTAGCACCTGGCTGACAGACATTTGGGAACGCCTGTGGCTTTCAGAGAATGTTTTCAAAAGAGAATAAAACAAAAACTCCAAGAGAAAAACCAAACCAAAACCAAAAAAAAAAAAAAAAACAAACAACAAAACAGCAACAACAACGAACTATTTAAAAACTAACTCAGGTAAGTAATTGGATGTGCCCAGTTGCCGTAGAGTGAAGTTAATGTCTTTCCTGGTTCCTGGTTAGTGCTCAGCAGCCAGGCTATCTTCCTGGTATCTCTAGTAAAGCCCACATCTGTATGTGCGCTCTCTCTCTCTCTCTCTCTCTCTCTCTCTCTCTCTCTCTCCCTCCCTCCCCCCTGTTTTTTCTCATTTTTTTTTTTTTTTGTTGCTTTGAGCCAGGATCTTGCTTTGAGCCAGATTGGCCTCCAACCCAATCCTCCTGCCTCAGCCTCCTGTATAGTTCATTTCTGCAGACTTTAAGTAGAAGTGAGAGACTGCGCTCTGTAAAAACCACACTCATTCTTCGCTGTGGATGGTAGAGACTTCCTTTCTCCGTCCCTGTCTTCTTCCCCCACCCCTCCCCTTTATTCCTCACTTCCGTTCCTCACTGCTTCAGGCTGGCAAAGGATCCTTGGGGAGAGGCAGGGCCAGATGCAAAGAACTCTGGGTAAATCATCTCTAGGCAAGTAGGTGAGGAGACCTCCAAATCGCTCCCTTGACTCTCTCCAAGGACAAGTGGGGACCCTCCTGATGAGCCTAGGGTGTCTGTAGTGGCCAGCCAGTCTATCTTGACTCTTAGTAGCCCTATTTCCAGACCCCAAGGCCCCTTGGTAGGCTGTGGGGTTGGAGGAATTGTCCCAGTACCCACTCTCTCCTGGGCTCTCCTCCAATGTCCACCCATAATTTATTGGTGGGGGGTCCCAGGGCAGAGCGGGAACTGTCTGTTTCTGTTTTAATTGTAATTTACAATGCAGGCTGCCCTCACGGTCACCTTCTTCTCTGCTCAAGTAGGTAAACACAATGTCCCCATCTTGGTCACCACAGACAAGGGTACTTTCTCTGAGGGCGCTGTGAATCAGCAGGGGCTGCACCCCTGACAGCCGGGAGGGAGGTGATTATCTGGGGCAGATGAGAGCCATTAACAAATGGAGTGTGCCATCTTCAGAGCGCAAATATTTTCCCTGACCATAATACCCTCTTGAAGAGACCTCAAGTGGCCCGGCTTGTCCCCAGCACTCCCAGCCATACCACTGATCGTTTTCCAGCGTCTGCTGGCATTTCCAGGGAGGAGAGGGCAAGAGAGAGGCAGGCCCTGAGAGCATCCCAAGAGATCTTGGCCCTTGTGGCCTATTGTACTTTATCTCCAAGACAAAGACACCCCTGGGCCTTTCTTAGCTAGTCGCTTAAGCTTCGTCAATAAATCAGGGTCCAGACAAAGCCCTTGAGTTGTGGGCCGGGACTCTCCAAAGGTCTTCTCCACAGAACCTCTTCTGAGGATGTGTAGGATATGAGAGATTTTTTTTTTTTAAACTGAAAACATTTTGTTTTCCTTCTCCCCGCCCATGCTCTTTGTCACTTTTCGTCCTTTCTGCCCGGCTCCGTGTGGAATAGAAGATGCATTTGTAGCCTGAATCAGGGGGATTGTCTCCACCATCAGACCATTCACGCCGGCTCCTCCCCTGTTGTAAAACACAAGCCCGGTCAGGAACAGCGGCCCCATTGTGCGGTGCCCATACCACCCAGATTTCACCTCAGTCTTTGCAGGGCCCCCTTTTTTGTTTCCAGTCAAAAGAAAGCATTTGCTCGGGGGAGGGGGGCGGTGTTCCTACTGCTTCCACGAACAGGGAGGTTAAAGGAAAGATTGATGGGAGAAAGTCCACCTAGAAAACCAGGATCCCTTGCTTGCCGGCCAAGGCCAGTTGCTTCATTGTCCCGGGGCCATGTTTTTTGTTAATTATCTCTCACTCTCTCCTTTTATCCAGTAGAAAAGTAGCAAAGGAGGGAGAAAGGAACAGGATATAGAGGTCAGGGGTCCTGGTGGGCCACCTAGGTGTTCCATCTGACATGCTGGGGGTGGGTAAGGATGAGGGCCAGGCTTACAAAACTGGGTCGGAGGCAACTGGTGATCATCTAAATAATAACGATTTTGATCCTATTATTTATGGTGAAACTTCCCGCCCTTCACCCCATGCATCGGCCCCTCTACCCTTTCTCCACCTCCCAGGGTGTTTATCCCCTTCCCAGATCCAATCTCCTGCCTGTGGCCTCCAACACACAAACACACACACACACACACACACACACACACACACAGAGAGAGAGAGAGAGAGAGAGAGAGAGAGAGAGAGAGAGAGAAAGAGAGAGAGAGAAAGATACACAGAGATAGAGACACACAGAGAGATACACAGGGAGATTACACTTTTCCTATCTCATTTTAAGCCCCACAAAACTGGAAGGGTGACTTTGGAAGAGCGGGAGAGGAGAGGAGGAGACTCACAACAGAAAGACCAAGGCAAGTTGCTCCAAACAAGAACATGTTGTCAAGGAAATAAGCCTTGGGGAGGGCAGGCATGAACCCACAGCTGCTGGATTTGGCCAGCCTCGGATGCTGGTGGAGACGACAATGGACCTTCATGGCAGCGCCCCAGCTCCCAACATAAATAGGGCTCAGCCTGAAAGGGGAGGAAATGGAACAAAACCTTGCCTTGGGTACCACTGGCAGAGAAATAACATCAATTTCAGCCTGGGTGGGGGAGCCAAAGAATCTCCCTGTTTCCCCACACGAGCAAAGACAAGTTCATAAACGGCCAACAAAGTACCTTTGAGATGCAGCTGCAGACCATGAACACACGGCCTTTTTCTACCCAGAGAGACAACCTTGTCTTGACCAGAAAGAGAGCAAAGGGGGAAAAAAAAGCACACGCTATTGAAAACCCACAAGATGGGGAAAGAAAGGGGAGGGAAGCTGGGGAGGGCCGGGGAGGGAGGGAACTCGTGGGTCTTGGCAGATGCAGGAGATAAGCTTCACCTAGTATAACAACGTCTTTGCCTTTCCAGGAGGCCTGGGATGAATGGCCACACAGCTTCAACAGAGAGGGGCTGCGCACTGGCAGCTGGTGGCCAAAGGCAGCCGTCTGGCCAGGAAGGAAGGCCACTGGGCAAGCCCTGGCCTCCAGGTACCCCCTGGTACTCTTGGCTCCCAGTACCTCCCAGGATGAGGCAGCTGCTGCCACTGGAGAAGAGGGGCTCTGGGAATGTCTCTTGCCAGGAGGCCAGAGCCAGGCTCCCTGCAGCCGCTGATGTGTTTCCATGACAAGTGCTGGGGGTGAATAAGCACCAGCCATAAATCGAGTGAGTCTGAGGCCTGTCGAAGACTATTGAGAGTGTGAATGGAGGAAACGATGCGAATATAAATATGTATTTTAAATGAGAAAAGAAATCTCTCAAATGGCAAGGGTTACGTGGATAAAGATAATTCAGAACTATCACGTATGGGGCTAGAGAGATAGCTCAGTTGTTAGTGTGCTTGCCATGTTAGCATGAGGATCTGAGTTCAAATCCCCAGAACTCATATAGAAAAGAAAAAAAAAAATGCTGGGTGTGATGTGAGAGTGTGCGTCTATAATTTCAGCCCCGAGGAGGCAGAGACAGGCAGGCCGTCTCTGGAACTCCCTGTTCAGTGAGCCTAGGTGAATTGGCAAGTTCCAAGTTCAGTGAGAGATGTTTTCCAGAAAAAAACAAAAACAAAAGCAGTTGAGGAAGACACTTGTTATCAACCTCCACATGCGTCCACACGCGTCCACACTCAACACAGATGCACAAGAAATCCGTATGTGTTTTCTAATTAGCGGCATCACTGTGGTACTTCCCCACCCTGTACATTTCAAGTCCGGCTTTCCTACACTCCTCTCCCATCTCCGATAAACCCTCCAACCCTGCCATCCCATCACCTTCCCAAGACTCTGAGCAGATAAATGTCCCTGTGAGCGGTTTCTGCACCTCAGTGACGGGCAGAACCTTGAATGGAGAGAAAATGCTGCCAAGTGCACAGGAAGTCCCAGGATGTCATCGTTCCCTGTTTAGCTGCCTTTCAGCCACATCTCCCAAACGCACTTAGTCTACAGCCACAGATGCCGGATATGGGAAAGAGAGGAAGTCAAGCTTGGGCTGCCAGCTTGTCACCTTAATGGATTGTGGTTAGGACATTTAACATACTAGTATTCTCGGAACCATGTAAGCATGTGAACAAGTGTGCAGGGCCTTCCTGAGCCTCGGGAAGGAAATGAGTCCTCTAGGTTAAGGGTTATCCATTTGTTATACATTAGCTGTGTGGCTTACAACGGCTCTTGTCAATACCTGCAGATCTGGTTCCCGATCCCTCTAACAGAGAGCCCCCCCCCCATAGTCTTCAGGGAGAAATCCCTTAGTTCCCTGTGGGACACTTCACTGTTGTTGAGACAGGGTCTCAACTCAACTCGTGCAACTCTATCTGTCTTGAAACTCACTGTGTAGATCAGGCTAGCCTTGAACTCACAGAGATCTGCCTGCTTCTGCCTCCTGAGAGCTGGGATTACAAGCGTGTGCCACCATGATTGGCCCATATCAGGACATCTTTAGCCCTCTGCACTATTCAGCCTCATGGGCCACAGGTTGTCTTCAGGACATGGTCTAAACCCTGCCCCTCATGAACATCCACAGCACAAATCAGTCACCAGCTCCCCCACAGTTCTCAATTAAAATGTCCCCTCCCCGCAGCGTGAGAATAAGAATGTGATGCCAGGTTTAACACCAAGGACAAATGGCTGATGCAGAAAAAGAGATGTACCCACTCCCCAATCTCCCTTGGGGTGAGTCGTGGGGTGGATTAAATAGGAAATATCAACATCAGGGGGAAATGTCTGCACATACAGGCCCCCCCCCCCCCCCCCGCACACACACACACACACACACACTCCAATGCCACCGCACACAACAAAATTTCTATGCACAACTCCAGGATCATCTACCCTACAGACTTCAGAGACTAGATGACAGAGATCCAAGCATGCTGTTGAGAAAGAGTCATATCGCTGCTGGGCTGGTCACCAAGAGTCACATGGGCAAGGGGTTTGTTTCATTACCCCATCTCCAAAGCACATGGGCGGGCAGCGCCCCCATTTCTGTCTGTGCAGTATTTCCAGAAAACAGCCGCGCCAAAACGTATCCCCCCTGTGTTGCCTTTCCTCTCCCCTCATTCTCGCGCACAGAGGAAGAACAATGGAAATAATTGGATGCTTCTCTCAGAGGTCTCGGAGAGTAAAACGTGGGCCGCCAGCACTGTTCACTTAAGCCCTGCTTTTGTACGCACGCGATCTCTTGTCTTTCTGCAAGTCTGTAGCTCCACGAATGCGTGAATGTTCCTAAAACGAGGAGTCAGCTAGTGGCCTGCCCATGTCTTCTGGTAGTCTCCAAACCAATTTCATTGTTCTCAGGAGTGAAGCCTGGCCTGCTCACTTATTTGGTTCAGCCTGCTTTTTGTTGGGTTTTCCGTCCTGTATGTAGGCATTATTAAGAAATCCGCACATTATATAGTGTTCAAACCATCCTGCATTTTAGTGATTCTCAGCTGAGATGGAAGACCCTGTGTCTCCATGCTGATGAGGCTACGGGGAACGTAGATATATCATTCTTTGAAAACTGGCACAATGCCTTTTGAGGGCATTTGGCAATCAATGTAGGTCAGAGGTCGTTTAAATGTTCGTACTCTTTGACCCCGCAATCTCATTCTTCGGAATTTATTTCAAGGAAGTAATTTAAAAGAAGAAATGGCGTATGTGCTGATGTATTTATCGCACCGTTATTTACGATAGAGTGGAAAGTTGAGGTGACTTGGGGGCTCAGCGACGGGAAATGGATAAACAAACTCAGATGTAATTTAGCAGTATGGGCCTTATACACAGGTTAAAATTGTAAGTAATTGGAGCCCTGGGAAAGAACCATCAAAATATTAAAACATTGTGCCGTCAATAACAGTGTAGCAAACTGACTTCCGGTGGTGGGGAGGTGAAAAGTCGTTGACGTGAAAAATAGAAGTGCAAGTAAATTTTGTTTAAATTCAAAATAACCACATGTCATGCTGTAGCTTCTGTTTGATAGCAGAGTTGGTTCAGTCAAGGGCGATTCTAAGACGCCACATCACTGTCACCTCCATCCATTCATCTCCCTGTTCAGTTTTTCTCAATCTGTGTAGTTTGTCAAATCACTTGGGTTACTTATTTTAGACCGAAATCATTATTATAGTAGAGAGACTCTTTTGGAATAAAAAGGAGAAGCCTGCACATTAAATCCCTCGCCTTGATATGGAAGGGCTGTAAACTCAGGAAGTGGATGACACCGTTCACAGCCTTATCTCCTCACAGCGTGATGCTGCCTGGAAGGTGGATGTACAGTGCTCAGTGGACTTTGCTTTATCTAGGAGAGGAGCTTTCTTAGAGAGTAAGAACTGGCTGTCACATCTATGTATACATGCCTGTTTGTGTGTACACATGCGTGTGCACAGGTGGAGGCCAGAGGTGGCATCCTCGATCAATCTCCACTGTAGTTTTTGAGACAGGGTCTCTCACTGAACCTGGAGCTTGCCACTTAGGTAGAGCTTGGCTCACCAGCTCCAGGGATCTGCCTGTGTCTGCTTCTCCCCCCGCCCCCGGCCCCCCAGTGCTGGGATTCCAGGTGCATGCTGCCGTACCTTGCTTGTTCTGGGTTCTGGAAGATCAAACTCAGGTCCTCACGTTTGTATGGCGGCCACTTGACTGAGTTATCTCCCTATAACCTTTAGTCAATGATATTGTTTTAAAAATCAAATACTGTATACTTTCTTCTACATAGGATGGTGCCCCTAAATAGTTTCATGTCAACTTGACACAAGCTAAAGTCATCTGAGAGAAGGGAACCTCAATGAAGAACATGACCCATCAGGGTACCAGGCATAGTTGGAGTATTGGATTTCATGGAACAAAGGTCAAAGATGAGTGAGTAGCGTAACCAATGCTTCATAATTAAGTGGTGCTTATCTAATACTCCAAGAGAAGAACCTTCTGGGGTCTCACTTTGTGATACTTCAGTATGTGGCCAGAAGAAATCAGTCTCAGGACCTTACCCTCATCTCCTGTCTTTTCTATGATTCCCGACTCCCTTCTTTTTCCAGCTCCAGACCACACATCTAAAATATTATGAATTATGTATTGTGAAGTCATAAATGTGCCATAAAGATACATTGTACATTCTACTTGGAATCACTAAAATGCAGCACCCTAGAATCTAATTGAGATTTTATTTTATTTTTTCCAAGGTGTAACAGGCCATGTTTGGTGTGGTATTATTTAAATTTCTTTCAGATGTAATGGCGGTACTTTCATAACTGGATTGCTTCTAGATAATATTAAGGAGCAAATTCATAGCTCATTAACTGTGAATACTTAGATCTGTAGATTAATTGCATTCTAGACTTGTGGCTAAGTGACAAAGCACTTGAACAAAAATGACGCTGTTTCAGAATCTCTTCACATGTCTTAGCTGTAAAAATGAGAAGGCGTTGATTGGTCTAGAAATCTGATAATTTGATGGTGATGAGAAATTTATTTTAAGTGTTATGATTCTAATAAAGTATTCATTTGATTAAAAAGAAAAAAAAACAAACAAGATGCCTCCATAAGACTGGGCTGTAGGCAAAGCTCTAGAGTATTTTCTCAATTAGTGATTGATGGAGGAGGGCCCAGCCCATTGTGGGTGGTGCCATCCCTGGGCTGGTGGTCCTGGATTCTATAAGAAAGCAGGCTGAGCAAACCATGATGAGCAAGCCGGTAAGCAGCACCCCTCCATGGCCTCCACATCAGCTCCTGCCTCCAGGTTCCCGCTCTGTGTAGGTTCCTGCTGTCACTGCTTTAGATGACGGACTTGATATGGAAGTGTGAGTGAAATAAACCCTTTCATTCTCAAATTGCCTTTGGCCACGGTGTTTCATCACAGCACTAGTAACCCTAACTAAGACAGAGGGGGCATCTGTTCAGAGGCCATGTGACAGTCACCGCCAGCAGCGTTAATATCTGAATTGTTCGCAGAAGACAGGAGTGGGCCTTGCACATAGCAATGGAGGACATTGGACAGCATTATGTCAGACAATGCCAGAGTTGTGCGGAGAAACAGACAGCGTCGTGTGTTAATGGGATGCGTTTCTTGTCCCCAAATGGACGGTGCGCCCTTATCCCTTTGGCTCTGTGCAAGGAACCATTTGGCTCCCAGACTCAGGGCCTGTTCTCCCAAGCTCTCTATCAATCACACATTCTGTTTGTCCCACACTAGCTGTTTGGGACCAGCCCACCAGCTGCTGTGGAGATATTTGTTTGTGCCCTCAAAGTAGAAGTGCAGACATGTGCAGCATGGGGGAAGGGAAGGAAGATGCTTCTGGAAGCTTCTTCTGACAGTGTTCTCCCAGCCACACCATCTGCAGAGAAGACAGACAAACGTGGACTTCAGTCAGCAGACCTTTGTGGGATCTCAAATAATGTCTTGCTCTCTGGCACAATAGAGCAATGGGATTTTGTGTTTGTTACATTTCTAAATTGCTCACACTTACAGGATACCAAAATTGTCTTAAAACCAGTACTTTTAGGGGAAATTGCTTTTTAAAGTTTAAATTGCATTTAAAGTACGTGTCTCAGCCTTCTTCAGAGTTTTATAAACACAGATCCAACTTTTCCTGACCACTTTTCATTAGAACTTAAACGTATTTATCTGTATGCGAACACTCCCTATTTTTGTTTTTTCCTCTCTTCATTCTCTCTCTCCCCACCCTATGCATGTTTGAGTATTTGAGCATTTGTGGGGTGTTCATGTGTGCAGATGCAGGCATGCACAAGCCCAGGCACATGCTCGGAGCTCAGAGACAACTTGAGTGGAGGTCTTTGCCTCTCTTCCTGTTTAGGAGAGGGGTCTCTTGCTGACTGATGCTTACCCCGGGCTGGTTTGCCTATGAGCTTCCGGGGGGACTTTCCTGTCTCTTCCTCCACCTCACCTAAGAGTGCCAGGATTACAAGTGGATGCTGCCATGGTTTCCATGGGTTCTAGGGATTTAAGCGCTGGAAGCACCTACCCACGGAGTCATCTCCCTAGCCCCTCCTTTGTATTTCATACTGTGGGGACTCATTGCCAGGTGTCCCTTCTACTGGTGCTGGACCTACTATTCTATATAGTTTCTAAAAAGCAATGTCCTCATTTATTTGAGACCACCGACATTTACTGATCCCCAAGATAAGGGCTTCTGTAGGGGCTACGATTTTTGACCATGTGTAGAACATACAGAGGTTGAATGTAAGTCATCCCTGGGCCTCCCTGGGGGTGTGGCTCCAAAATACACACACCTGCAGTACCCCAGCCCCTTATAGAAAGTGGCGTAATATTTGTGCAGAGCCTGTACACATTCTCCCTTATATCTTCAGTCCTCTCGAGGTTGTTTATCATGACTAATATTATGCAAATATTAATTAAATAGTTATGTTGTGTTAAGGAATAATGATGAGTCTGTATATTTATCACAGTGTAATTCTTTCCCAAATATTTCTGATCACCAACTGCTCGACTCTACAAATGTGGAAACTTGTATGATATTTTTGAATGTATTTATTGAAATATGCATGTGTTTACCTTAAACTTCCTGAAAGGGTCAGCTGGGAGGTCCCAACTACACCACAAAGGACAGATTTGTGAGTGCCATGAAGGCTAGTAAGAGGTTAAGTGTGGCCAACCAGCAAGCTCACTCAGCACCACCTTCCAGGCCCACCTTCTGCTATCTACATTTATTTCCAACCAAAGAAACACGCTGGGAGCCAGGATACAGCCCAGTCAGTAAGAATCTGCCATGCAAACACGACTTCCATTCCCAGTACCCATGCAGAAAGCCACGTGTAATCCTAGCACTGGAGATGCAGAGACGGGGGATCCCCAGTCCTCACTGGTCGGCCAGCCTAGCCTAATTGGTGAGCCCTAGGTCCCAGTGAGACACTCTGACTTAAAAAATAAGATGGGTGGCTCCTAAGGAATGACCTAGGAGGTTGACTGCTGACCTACATACACACACACACACACACACACACACACACACAGGTGTATCTGTGCACATGTGCACATGTGATTCCAGAAGGAGAAAGAACATGCAGAGGTTTTAAGAAGGGGATACATATTGCTAATTTCTGTGTGACTATCAGCTGAGTTTCTATTTTTACTCTTTTTCCACCTTATCAGACCCTAGCTTGGTACCCCTGGTAAAAAAGAGTGTCTCCCTATGATCACATCTGGGGTATTCCATTTTGAGACTAAGCCAAAACCATGAGTTCACTTTTACCTCCAGAAACCTGAGAAAGACAATTTTAGAGTTACAAAATAGAAACAAAAATGAAGAAGAGTGAGAGACAGGCTTTTCTCCTCTTTACATGAACCAGAGCAGTTGGGGCTTGCTGGAACTGGTCACTAGTTAGATGAGCATTTGGAGAGCAGGTCTCATTCTCTATATTTTAGCTTAATATTCCTCATCCTTCATTCTCACTCCTAATCATGTGGGAATATGCCGATGCTTCTTCTCACTTTCTTTATAGAGACATGTGTTTTAGTTTCTTTTCTTTTTCTGTTGCTATGATGGAACATCATGACCAAGTACACTTACAGAGGGTTTAGTTTGTCTTACTGTTTCAGAGGGGTTGAGTCCATCATGGTGGAAAAAAGAAAAGCTGAGAGCTCACATCTCGATCTACAACCATGAGGGACAGAGAAGGCCCTGGGAATCTCACATGTCTTTTGAAACCCTAAGCTCGCCCACAGTGACATACCTCTTTCCACTATTTTGTTAGGGACCGTGTATTCAAGCATATGAGTCTAGGAGGCCGTGCTCATTCAGTATACCACCCAGGGTCTGGTGTGGCCCTGGCAGGTCTCATTCTCATCATTCTGCTTTAACACCCCAAACTCTGGAATTCCAGCTTTGCCAAGCCAGGTCTGGTAAACTATGCCTATTCTTAAAAATGTAACCAAAAAACGGAGAGAACAACCTGTGGGTAAAAATTCCCATCCACATGTTTTCTGAGTGGCAGATCTTTATGGGGTGAAGGTCAGAACCACACTTATTGTCTCAAAGGACATCCATGGCTCGTGTCTCCTAACAAGGTCTCCCTCCTTGACTGAACTCTAGATGGACTCCTTTGAACTCACTTCTCCGGTGGCTCTTGTCCTTTGGGATTCTGTATTCATCCCTGTATCACCCAATTTTATCACGAATCCTGCTAAGCGAATTTAGTCAGAACCCCCCATTTTCACATCTGATCCCCCTTAGCGGCCAGTTGTGCTGTTTATCTTTCATCCTACAGGTGACATCTGATAACTCTACCCCAGTAGGTGATCTACCCAGAATGCCCCTTCTCTGATGCATCCTTTCTAAAATTCCTCTGACCACGGGCTCTCACCCACAGGAGTGCTTAAGCTAAAACCCACCCCCCGCCTAACCTCTATGCCCCATGCAAAACCCCATATCAATTGTGATGGCCCATATGAATGTTCTGTCCTACTGTTCTTTGGTATATGGCATGAGTATTTTTCTCTAACAGAATACTGATTATTTCATTACTTCATGTCTTTCCATATTGTGGTCATGTTGTTCCCAAGCCATCCAAGAAGAACGCAAAGCTATGCTAAGAGATGAAGTGAGGCTTCTACCTACCTCTGAATCCCTGCCCAGAGTCAGGCAGTCCAGTAGGTGGTGGAGGAAATACAGGTCTGCCCATCCAATCCAGAAATTTTGGGCTTCATGTAAGAAGGCAGTGGTCCTGAGGCTCTTGTCCCATTGCTGATTCCAAAAGTCCACGTTGACATCTTGTTGGCCTTTAGCTGAAGTTAGGTTACAGAGTTGAGGGTCAAACACACCGCTTTGAGTGTTTAAGCATAAACAAGATATTTGCACAGTTTCAAAGTTTCCGTCTCTACAAAATACTTAAAAATGCAGTGGGAAAAATAACAAGTTTACAGCGGCAGATGTTACCTAAGAGTCGAGAGTGACGTGAGGCCTTCAGAAGGACACATTCGTCATCTTGTGACTTCCTCCCCAGGGATACATGACCCTAATCTAATCATAAGAACATATTCACAAACCAAAACTGAGAGGCAGTCCACTGAAGTGGTCAGGCTCCTCCTGAGCACAGAGGCCATGAAGTCCAAGGGCCACTCACTGGGTGCAGGAGGGAGGGGAGACAAGACAGCTGGATGTAGTGTGGGATCCTGCATGTGGCCCTAGAACAGACCAGGGACGTCAGCAAGTAAACTGCTGATGTGAACAAGTTCTGAAATTTAGTGAAAAGTTGTAATTTCTTAATTCTGGTAAGTGCTCTGTGGCACATATCTTTGTTCTTTTGTGACTGTTACCAGATACCTGGCCGAAATAGCTGAAGGGAGGAAGAATTTGCTTTGTCTCATGGTTGAGGGTTTTAAGAGTCCGTCATGAGAGAGAAGGCATGGCAGAGTCCTCGGTCTATGGTGGCAGGAACATGTGATACTAGCTTGCTAACTACTGCTAACCTGGAAGGCAGGAAGTAAGTTAGGGCTATGACCCTCAAGACCCGCCCCTCAGTGACTCATTTCCTCTACCTAAGTCCCACCTCCTAAAGGTGACACAACATCCAAACTGTGGAAGCCAGCTGGGTTCAAACTCTAACAGTATATAGGATGCTCTGAAGAAGGAGTTCTCAGGAAAAAAAAAAAAAAAAAGCCGTGGTAATGTGAAACTTTGCAGGCCGACTGGACAGAAGTTAGTAATTGTAGAGGGTTAGAATGAGAGAGTTGTAGGTCCAGAATCAAATTACCTTGGGCCATGTTAGCCCCTAAATGGCTATTTATTGATCATCTCTGCGTGTGACTGAACATCCTTGTGACTACCAGGTCAGTCTTTTAGAAGTATACCCGCAGACCCTGGAGCTTCTACCAACCCAACTGTTACCAGACAAGACGGCAGCAGAAAATTCCCTGCTTTGCCATGACCACAGGATGTTTCCACACAGTGTATCCAAAAATGACTCTGTTTTGTTACTATAGAAACTTCATGAAATTGTGACCATGTTGGAATATGGCCACCGTAGGTGATAGAATTCCTAGCCACTCGCTTCCCCATGAACAAGCATCATGCACTGGCAAGACGCTTCGTCATCCAGTAATCCATACGCTGTGTGGTCACGTAATTTGCGTGCACTGTGATCACACAATCTATGTGCATGCATGGTGTAGCTAGGTAAGCCCATATGTGCATGTACAGGGGAAACCTGTAAAAAAAAGTGGGCTCCATCTATCCCTTCCTCTCTTCCTGCACAGTCATTCTGTTCCCATAGGCCTATCACATCCCTTCTGTTCTCTTCCCCAATAAACTCTTGTAGTGGGTTTTGTTGTGCCTCGTGGCTTTTCTCGCACGGTAAACAGCGCCGCTCAATGAATAACATCGCACCACTTAATAACTAACAATACAGCTCTAAAATAAAGAGTAACATTCCCCTTGAGGTGAAAGCTTTGTTTTCTTAAAAAATACATTTAAGAATAGTACATATATGTTATATTAATTATATATATAAAATATATATTTGTAGCATGAATCTTAAAAGTTCTCGCCGGATCCTCAGCTGGTCTTGCTTCCTCAGACTGGAGGCCTCCGAGTCCTCATCCAGAATGGGTCTCAGCTGAACTGCTGCTCAAAAGCCTGAATGCTTAACCAGGCCAAATGCCTACCAAGGCCAAATGCTTCTCCAGGCCAAATGCTTCTAGTTTCTGGTCCTCATGCTTTATATACCTTCTTTCTACCACCACTCCCTGGGATTAAAGGTGTGGGTCACCACGCCTGGCCGTTTCCAATGTGGCCTTGAACTCAGAGATCCAGAGGGATTTCTGTCTCTGGAATGCTAGGATTAAAGGCATGTTGTTTAACATTGTGGCTGTTCTGTCTCTGACCCCAGATAAGTTTATTAGCTTGCACAATATTTTGGGGAACACAATACCCCCACATATATTATAAAGATTTATTTCAGTTTATGTATATGAGCATTTCGCCTGCACGTATGTATATGTACCAAGAGTATGCAATGCCTGGTGAGGCCAGAAGAATGTATCAGACAGATCCCCTGGAACTGGAATGACAGGTTGTTGTGAGCTGCTCTGTTTGTGCTAGGAACTGACCCTGGATCTTCTTCAAGAGCACAAAGTACTTAAAGCTGCTGAGCCACCTCTCCAGCCCAGAACTGTGGGCTGGTGTGTGTGTGTGTGTGTGTGTGTGTGTGTGTGTGTGTGTGTGTGCGCAAGTGCTGACAATGTTAATGGAGAGCAGGCTTGGAGAAGAGTCTATAGAACTCTGTGTGGTTTTTGTAAGTTTGAAATAGCCAGCACTGCCTGACTCATTTATTTTTAATCTTTTTTTTTGGGGGGGGGGGGCAAGATTCTTACTCTCTAGGTTGGCCTCCAATTCCTGATAATCCTCCTGCCTCAGCCTCCTGAATGCTAGGATTAGACATCTGAACCACCACACCCAACCAAGTAAACTAGAGTTTTTAAAAAGTACCTCCACAGGGGAGCTAGTTGGAGAGAGGAAGGGGATCAGAGGGGTTTGGATGGGACCAAGGGAGCATAATGACTAAGATACATTATATACATACATGCCAATGCCATATTGAAACTCCATATTATACATAATTAACATGTGCTAATAAAGAACTTACAGGGTTTCTCTGACTTAAAATAGCCAGGAATATCCAAAGACACAAAGTAGCATTTTGGGGTCTAAGTGAACAAAACGACCCCACACCATGAGGAAGATCCCCTCCTTTAGGAGGGAGCTGCCAAGGAGTCTTAGCAAATATTAGGCAGGCTTAGAGCTCTGATGTGGGGAGAAACCAATACATTATCCCCAGATGCTAAGGAGCTTATCAATGGCTTTTACGCCTCCATCCTGTTTCCCTGTGCATGAGGAAGAATAAATCCAGACTGGGGGAACGCTGAGTTAGTCTTCTGCTCTTCCCATTTTGTTTACCGTTCTGTAAAACTTCCAAAAGCTTGGCTTGGCCATGAATCCAATAGCAAGGACCAAATTGAAGTCATCAAATCAAGCTCCCGTTATTATGTAAAGCTATTTTCCTGGACCCCTGCTTTGAGTAAATGATTCCTATTAACATGCAGATTTGCTGGGGATTACCAGGAAGTCCCTCAAAATAATCATCAGAAGATTTCTAAAGAAATACTTTTCTCTCTGACTTAGACCAGGATTCAGTCCACAAATCTCACCGTCTACTCAGGAACAATTCAGCGTCACTCCGTGACCAGGATGGGAAAAAGGGGGAGATGACTTGTTCACAGGGATCCCAAGCAGAGGACAAGCTCCAGTGTCCTCCTTAGCATTCTGTGTCCTAAGGAGAAAATTCAGTGTGTGTGTGCTTGTGTGTGTTTATGTGTGTGAAGTGTGTTTATGTGTGTGAAGTGTGTGTGTGTGTGAGGTAAGTGTGTGTGTGTGTGTGAGGTGTGTGTGTGTGTGTGTGAGGTAAGTGTGTGTGTGTGAGGTGTGTGTGTGTATGTGTGTGAGGTGTGTGTGTGTGTGAGGTGTGTG
>CABHPH010145386.1:18529-34192 GCA_902168325.1 Peromyscus nudipes | reverse complement strand
CTATCCTGACTGGATACAGTATCCAGTACAGCCTGACAACTATCCTGTTGTTTGTGTTAGTTGTTTTGTCAAAAGAGCATAACTTAGTTGGTGGTCCTTGCTCTACATGCACATAAACAAGGGAGAGGTGCTGCCAACCTGCACTTCTAATGCCCAGGAGGCGGGGGCAGAACGGGCATCCTCAGCTACCTGTGAGTTCAAGGGCAGCCTGGACTAAGACGCAGTCCCAAACAGACACAGGGTAGCGTCATAGTCACTCTTGACTATCCACTTGACAGGATTTAACTCAGCATGAAAACAACCCTCTGGGCATGTCTGTGAGGGATTTTCCACATTGGGTTAATTGCCGTGAGAAGATCCATCCTAACTGGGGAAGAGCAAGGGAAAAGGAAGCTGAACAGTAGGATTCATTGCTCCCTGCTTTCTGAGCTGATCCAATGTGACTCTCAAACCTGGGACAAGCCTCACGAGTACCTGTGGTTCCTCCCAGCACTTCTCACCCCGCCCCCTACCCTAAACCCCTCCAGCCCAGGGGCCAGGCTTCCCTTCCTCAACTTCTGGTCCCTAGATAGCTCAGCCATTTTGGCTAAGCACACTCTTGGTCTCTTGGTTCCCATACACTGTCTTTGTCCCCTTGGCCTCCTCTTCCCCTTCTCTTCCTCTCTCACTCTCCCTGCCCCTCTTCTCTCCTCTCATGGCCTGGTTCAGTCTGGACCCTTCCCGATGCCTCTGGCTGAACCCTCCCTCATATCTACTAAAAACTTGAGCCATGCCTAGGAAGGTCACGTCATTCCCACTCACTTACTCTGATGGGTTGTACCCGGGAACTGGGAGCCAGAATAAACCAGTCCTTGAGTTGCTCCTGTCAGGGTCTTTGTGACTGCAATGAGGAAAGCAACCAAGTTGGGCACGGTGGCATGAAAGACACTACCACATCCAGCCCTACACAATCCACACCCATTCCCCAGGAGTCCACAGCCTCCTCAGCACTGCTGCTGCTGACGAGCCACTGTGCTTTTCCTCACCTCTGGTCTCTGTGGGGCAGGTCTGGCTGCTTGGCTTGGCTCAAACCCAGGGAGGACCAGGGTTCTCTCTTACCTGCCTCGATCTTCCCAGTGCTGGGACCACAGGTATGCCACTGCTCACGGTCATGGTCATACATTTGGATTTCTCTCCTTTGTTAATATATATATATATATATACACATATATATATATTTCCTTTATACACACACGCACACACACACACACACACATTTTAATTTAAGCTGGATGTGGTGGCACGTGCCTTTTATCCTAGATCTTGGAAGGCAAGGAAGGAGGATCTCTGAGTTTGAGGCTAGCCTGATCTGCCTAGTGAGTTTCAGGATAGACAGGACTGCATGGAGACCCTGTGTGTATGTTAGTCTGTGTACCATATCTGTGCAGTGCCTGCGGAGATCAGAAGAGGGCGTCAGATCCTCTGGAAATGGAGGTATAGATGGTTGTGCGCCTTCATGTGAGTGCTGGGAATTGAACCTGGGTCTTCTGGAAGAGCAAGTGCTCTCTCCAGCCCACATTTGGATCTTTCACACATTTCGGCCACAGAGTTGGTAAGAGAATGAAAACAAAAATACTGCCGTGGCACCACTTTGCAGTGCAGAAAGACAATGCAAGCTGAAGGTTCTGTTGATTGTCTTCCTTCACTACTTGAAACCAAAGGTCATCAGTTGATAGGACATTGTGAAATTTAAGCAGAAAGGAGAAAAGATAACACATTACTGTGTTCAGTGGTGGGACAGTAAAGGGACTAAGGACATGTACTATGATTCCTGGGCAACCCTAAGTGTCCTCTTACAACTAGTAAGCCAGAAGATTTTAGTTATGAATTATTTATTTGAGGCAGAGTCCTGCTGTGCAGCTCAGGCTGGCCTGAAACACTGTCGTCCTGCCTCAGGGATTCAACCTGGCTCCAAATGTTAATTTTGACCTTTGAGCATAGCTAAGGAAACAAAGATTTAGTAGGCTAATAATTTGTACAAAGGCTTACAAGCTTGTAAGTGCTAGGGTCTGTCTGACTCTGTAGCTATATCCACTTAGGTACAGGCACTGAGCGGGGATAGAATAGCATTATAGGAAGTAAGGTGGCAGTTTTGCTGAGTGATGATGGAGTTGAGCAAACATGTAAGGGAGTAAAGAGGATGACTGACCAGTAGATTAAGGTGAATTAGGTGGAGGATCAAAATACTGTAATCAGGTGAGGACCTACAAATAGTTGAAGCTCTGAAATGAGAGGGACCCGGCTGGAAAGACAGAAGACAGCCATTGGAGGGTGAAATGGACCTTAGGCTGTTAGTAGCAGTAGCCATTGTAATGCCAAAGGCTAAGCTGTGATTAAGGGAGAAAACAGGAAAACGGATCTGGAGACTGAAAAGCCAGGCATCCTAATAAGTTTGGTGGCCAGTCACATGCCGTAGGCCTACCTACTACCTACTCAGCAGCCACTGTGGTAAACATTCGATGTGAGCTCCAATTCCCTGTGACAATGTCCTACCTGACAAGGACAGTTCTTTCTGCTTTGACTTTAAGGTCTTCTCCAAAGGTCCAGGATCACACAAAGGTCACAGGCAAGTTCAGCAAAGCCCAAGGAAGCAAATATTTCCAGGATTAATTCTAACAGTGAGATAAGAAGCCAGTGGGTAGTAGCCTAACCCATAGTCTTCTGGTATATAGTTCTTATGGTATATAGGTGTATATATATGGTATATATGTGGTGTTCTCAGAGTGATTACCAGGGGACTCGCTAGGTTTGATTCATTTTGTTCATGGTAGTGACCTTGGTAGCACACCTCTAAGAGTGCCAATTAACTCCTCCTTTGTTCCTGCCAACTTGAGTTATCTCCCAAATTAGCCACTTATATCCCAACTCCTTGTCTCAAACATTGTCTTGAAACAAAACACTTTACTGGGCTGGGAAGATAGCTCAGGGACTAAAAGCTTTTGTCACACAAGCCTGGTGACCGGAGTTTGGTTCCCTGGAACCCATGTAGGAGTTGGACATGATTGTACTAGGACAGGCCCATGGGGTTGGGGAAACTGGCTCAGACCAGTTGCCAAGGCATGCACACAACGTATTCCTTATGAGCCAACCTGGAGTCTGCCTGAGGACCTAGCAACAGGTGCTGTCAGAGTTCCTGATCATGCCCAGCCAATGAGGGACAACTACACAATGCCACTAGATTGCAATACAGACTGGGTACTGGGAGGAGGGTATATAAGGCCTTCCCCATTATTAAATAAATGAGTTTGTTGTTTGCCTTCAATTGACTCCTGGTGTCTGTGCCATTGACGCAGTGCCTTCCCATCCCCTCCCCCACGGGAGCTGTTAGGATCCAAACAACACATGGTAATACATAACTGTAATACTAGTGCTCCTACCACAAAATGGGAAGCAGACAGACAAATCCCTTGGAGCTCAAGGGCCACCTAGCTTGAAGTATGAAGCATAGTAGCAAAACAAGAAAGCCCCTGCCTCTGTTTTACCCTTTTTGAGAAACCCCCAGAAACCACCAAGGAACTGGTTTCCGATGCAAGCACATAAGGGTCCTTTATTGTCAGGTTCGAACCTGGGCCACCACCAGGCAGATGGAGGGAAATGTGATGGCTGCAGGGCCAGGGTTTTAAAGGGAAAAAAATCCACAAGCCAGAAATTACATGCCTTGGCATCTTGGGATTGGGTAGAAGGGATATGGGGCAAGGTGATTTTTTTAAACTATTGGTCTAGATTTTGAGTGCAAAACTACATTTGAAATCATTGGGTTAGACTTTTGGCAGGGAACCACAACCTTCTGAGCAGGATTATCTGGATATCTTCAAGGGCCATAAACTGCAGACAGAATGGATCTTGTTAAACTTTACTGCCCTGTATCAGTTCCAAGTTGTCATGGCACATTCCTGAGGTCCTTCCTGGAATTGAGTACAGCAGATGGTCTAAGATAGTGGCCCTTCCCTAAGATGGAGTCTATAAAATCAAGTCTTGGCATTCATATTGCCTTCACACCTCAAGCAAGGTGGAAGGAGAGAATGAACTCACAAGGTTGGTTGTCCTCTGACCTCCACATAAGCACCATGGCATGTATGTACCTACAATCAATGACAGACATGCACACCTCAGGAAAAAAAAAACCCTTTATTGAAATATTAGCACATTAATGACCCACTACACAGATATTGAAATCATTAAAAATTATGACATGGAGTTGTTGGAGACAATGATAATTCCATTAAGGAATAAAGGCATGTGACCTGGAAGGGTCTGTACATGACTGTGAAAATAGGAGTTAATTAACACAAGACTCAGAGTGAAACTTAAAAGATGAGTTTTTTGGGTTTTTTTTTTGTTGTTTTGTGTTTTTCAAGATAGGGTTTCTCTGTGTAGCTTTGGGGACTGTCCTGGAACTCACTGTGTAGAGCAGGCTG
The DNA here is from genome assembly GCA_902168325.1 of Peromyscus nudipes. Lineage (NCBI taxonomy): Eukaryota > Metazoa > Chordata > Mammalia > Rodentia > Cricetidae > Peromyscus > Peromyscus nudipes. The sequence continues at coordinate 29,735 of CABHPH010145386.1, read as the reverse complement.
GCCTTGATCTCACAGAGATCTATCTGCCTGCCTCTGTCTCCTGAGTGCTGGGATTAAAGGTGTGCGCAACCACTGCCCAGCGGGTTTTGTTTTTTTAAAGAGACAATGAACATTGAGCTGGGTGTGGTGGCACATGCCTGTAATCTTAGCACCTGGGAGGCTGAGGCAGGATTCTGGGGTTGAGGCCAGCTGGGGGCTACATAGGAAACTCTGTTCCAAAACAAAATAGTTTTGTTTTTGTTTTTAACAGAAGAGGGGAAGATAGTGTGATCTGGAAGCAGCAGTGAAAAGTGAAGAAGTCCCAGGAACAACCCCAAGCCTGGTGCTGCATGGACAATCTATAAGAGATACCGATAGAGCAGTGACTGGAGATAACCAGGCTTCACTTAAAAACTTCCAAGAGTTTGCAGATACAAGCCCTAGATGGTGGAGAAAGGAAGATAATATTGGAAGGGAGATCGACTTGGACCACAGGGTGACCATTGTTGCTTGCCAAAGTTCCAGCATTTCGACATTGCAGACCATGCTTCTCCAGCACCTTTTTACTTTCATTTTTTAATGATTCTCAATTGAAGGGTTAATGCGGCACTCGTGGCTGGCTGCGGCCGCGGTGGCAGCAGAAGAGAGCACTGGATGCTGTGGTGGCGGAAGAATCACGAGCCATGGTTACCTTTTTAGAGCTTTATTAGAAGAAAGGAGAGAGAGAGACAGACAGACAGATAGACAGAGACAGAGAGAGATAGAGACAGAGACAGAGAGACTCTGTGGAGGGGAATTACAGAGAGAATATAGAGAGGGCACGACTGCTTTTTTAGGCTGGGACGCCGTCGCAGGCTGATGATGTAATAAGGACAGAATCCTTACATCCCAGACTTTCGCTTATTATAAAAAAAGCAGGTAGATGGGAATAGGGGTGTCATTTCTCTCAAAAGCTGCTTCCAGCTGACTGTTGGATGTCGGTTGGCTCTTGGGGGAATGGGGAATGGGGAAGGGGGGGTCTTCCGAGGTAGACAGGCATTGTGGGATACTGTCTGCCGTCTGTTGCTCTGGAGACGTGCATCCCTCTTGGCTGTGGCTGGGAACCTTCTGTCTGACAAGATGCTGGTGACACAGAAAAAAGCTTAGAGAGAAAAGAATCATTATTATTTTATTTCATTTTTTGGAGTGTCTCCAGACCAGGGGAGTTGGCACTTATCTGAGGTAGATCTGGCCTGTCCAGATGGATTTAAGCTGGTTTTGAAACATGTTAAGCTTTATCAGAGACAGATTATTTTAAAGCACCTGTTTCCTTTACTAGTTCGGCATCCAGGAGACTGGTGATCAATTGTTAAAAGCATTTTGCAGTAATAGAGGTTTAATTAAAGTCTTTTTTGTAGCTCCCAAATGCTTTTGGGTCTAGGGATGTAAATACCTTTTAGCTGTTACAGTTTTTTACTTGATGATATCTGGACTCCGGTTCTGAGGTGGTCCTGTACCATTAGCTGAACAGTGAGTTAGAACAGGGAACTGGGAAGAGAAAAGCTTGTGGTACATGAGAACTTATTTTTTGGAATCAGGGACAAGGCAAAGATCAGGGCCCTGTCTGTGTGCACGTGAGAAACACAGGCAGTAGATCTGGAGTGAGGCAATGAAATGAAAGCTCCTATCTTAGCTGGAAATCTTTTCCCATTAAGTAACCCTGAAAGTGCAATTACGTCTGGTGAGGTGGGTAAGGCTGTCCTCCTACCCCGACAATAGGGAAGCGAGGAGAGGTGGCATCCCAAAACTCCCAGGGCCAAGTCAGTGGTTTTGGTGTCCAGAAGGAAAGAAATGGATCGCCTCCCTGCTACGTTCTGGGTTCCCTGCCATGTCTGTAGCCAAGCCTAGGTCTGCTGGAGGTCTTAGCTTCATGTACCTATGTGTCTTGGCGCCTTGGGGCAGTCAGCTGACCAGTTATCTTTCTAGGCAGCACTTTCAACAAGGCTGTTGATGGCCTGGCAGGGCACTCGCTAACCCGTGGCCTTTTCCTCACTTAAAACAGGGACCCAACAGCTTTTGGGAGTAAGCGAGTGCCAGCACTTGGCAATTTTGTTTTCAGGCTTTTGATCTCTTCCCTGGCACACCTTAAATGCCACAGATGACTCTTTTGCCTGTGGGGTCAGGAGCCTTGCTCTCCAGGTGCTTAAGTTTTAGTCGGGGAGGTCTGGGGAACAAGAGACGGATTTTACTCCATGTCCTGAAATTTTGTTTTCCTGAAGATTGCTGGCTTAAGGACAGCTTTTGGAAGATCTGCCAGGAGGCAGACTATAAACCAATCCTTTTGGAAGACTTGCCTGAGGCTATAAGCTGATTTTTGGCTTAAAAGCCGTCCTGACTACTGTAAACTTATTTGCGTGGATCTTAGCCGCTTCCAGACCCGTCTGTGCCTCTCAAGACAGTTTGAGAATGAGTGGGTGGAGTTAGGGTGAGTTAGGGCGAGAGTCGTAGAGACGGCCCAAGCCCGCCCATTTGAGCCCGCCCACTGCCGGCGGAAGTCGGACAGAAAAGGTTCCACGTGGCAGAGGAAAAGAAAACATCAGAAATGGGGAGGGGGAAGGGTTCAGAGCTTTAGCAGAAAGCTTGGGGATAAAGTAACTCTTGCTGGCAGAAGTTCCTGCAAAGCTGTTATGCGGCCAGATTTACTGGTAAGTGGTAAATGCATTTGCCCCTTTGTCCCATGGCTATAGCCTAGACAAAAATAAAAAAATTAAAGTAACAAACCAGGATCAGACTCCAATCTCAGGCATCCCCGAGGAGAGAAGAAAGATCTATCTATGAATCAGCTCAGGTTAGCCTTCCTCTTCGTCAAGGAAGGGCTAAGGGCTGTGGTGTGCGCCACAGGTGGTCCACCCAGTAGACCAAGGCAGCATTGACCCCCTCGTCAGGAGCAAAAATGTGCCTGCCGTTGCCAGCGCAGCCTGAGGACAACCCCCGGGGTGTCCATCGCAAAGAATATAGCTCAGACTGCAGCCGCGAGAATGGCGGACTCACTGTGGTGAAGAATCATGGCGGCAAACATGGCGGCAGCAGTAGTGTTGTGGGGGTCCAGCAGAGGCGAGGGATGCGCACATGCGCTCGCAGTCCTGCTGGAGGGAGGAGGCGGTTGCAGCTGGGCAGGTCCTCGGTGATCTCCCCGAGTATGAACGGCACCAATGAAGGGTTAATGCGGCACTCGTGGCTGGCCACGGCTATCGAGGCTGCGGCGGCAGAAGAGGGCACTGGATGCTGCGGTGGCGGAAGAATCACAAGCCATGGTTACCTTTTTAGAGCTTTATTAGGAGAAAGAGAGAGAGAGACAGACAGACAGACTGAGAGACAGAGACAGAGAGACAGAGACAGGAGAGACCACGTGGAGGGGAAATACAGAGAATATGGAGAGAAAGCGTGTGGGAGGGCACGTCTGCTTTTTTAGGCTGGGACGCCCTCGCAGGCTGATGATGTAATAAGGACAGAATCCTTACATTAATGCCTTTCCCTTTGGGAAATTTTACGCAGGCTTTGGTAAAGAATAAAAATGTGTACAATGGTTGTTGGTTATAACGGGGCAGTGCTGTGTTATTCATTAAGTGGCACTGTTACCGTGTGAGAAAGGCCATGAGGCACAACAAAACCCACTATCAGAGCTTTATTAGGAGAAGAGAGGGACAGGACAGAGTTTGTGGTCAGGCCTGCTGAAAAGACATGTGGGGGAGAGGGGGAGGAGTCTGTAATCTGCTTCTTATGGATTCCCCTGCACATGCACATATGGGCTTATGAAGCTATGCCATGCATGCACATAGATTGCATGATCACGCTGCCAAAATTACTCGATCATGCAGCACACAGATTACGTAGGAAGTAAGGCCCCTTGCTTGGCTACTGAACTGCAAATGTGCAGTCATGTAGCTGGGGGAGTGGCCAGGAATTCCAACAATGGTAGCCTCTGTAAACAAAAAATTCTTTGGAAAAAATTCCTGCCACCAAGGAACCAGAAATTACATTGTGCCCTCCTAATTACACCAAGAACAGGAAAATTAGAGATTTACTAGACATACCTGATCCCAAGGATGAAATGCCTACATTTCAGATTCAAAGCCTGAGGCCATTAGGGCAAGAGTTCCATTAATAAGTGTAGAGAAATCAGAATGGTACAGTATAATGGGAAAAGAGTAAGACATTAGGACTTTCCCTTTGGGGAGTGTTGTTAAAAGGGGAACAGGCCCATATAGTAAGACAAAGATATTATAGTATAGCATCTGCTCCCCAGAAGTGTTTCTCCCAAGGTCAAGCATTGTATAAGGGTCTCCATTCCTTGGGGGCTTCAGTAAAGTTCCTGCTTGCTAAAACAGTCATTCTCTTTATCTCTGGCAAGAGGAATTCATGACTCTTTCATTAACATATGATTGGTGCCTATTGTCAAGGTCAAGGATAGCTTCCTCAATCCCTAATTACAAGCCATACCCCAGTTCACATGTCCGATTTCTCCCATTTAATCCTATGTGCAATAAAAGGTGTAGTTTTTTTTCAATTAAACACTGTTGACAGCCATCATGATTCACTCTCAGATCATGTCTGCGCCTCCCCCTGCAACTCCACACATCTTCTTTGAGACCTGAACCCTTGCCAAAGCAAGTCTCTGGCAGTTTCCAATGGTCTGAATGAGGGGTGTACTGAGGGTAATCCCATCTCCTTTGGAGAGTAACATAAGGCTATGGACAATACAAGTTTGGCATTTTGCCTTGAGATGGCCAGGTCCCAGGGACAGCAGAGGCTAACATGGAGCTGATGACTTTGTAGCTCTCCTTCACAAAGTAACCGTTGAATAGTCAATTCTTTCAAGGTTCTTCATGAACTACTGTCAACCAAGGCCAAAGCTTATCCTTCATTGTATTTTCTAAACAAGGATGGATTAAATAATGCTATTTATATAGCAGGAAGCAATCTTCAAATGCTGAAATACTAGAAAAATGTCTAAAGTTTCCAAATTTTCCAAAAACAGACACCAGAGTATTGCAGCTTGAAAACCCAGTGGCCACTGTATGTTTTTTGGAACAAACACATCTCACCTGAACTTTTGTGTTAATGGACTTGGCAGCCTGTGAACTTTCTTGGAGGCCAATTATACTCCACCATTGTGTGAGTGATGGACATAATTGGGGCTCCAATTTGTGACTGAATGCTTATTTTGTCTGAAGGATGATGTCAAGGGAAAAACATCAAAGGAAACAGAGGCAAAGGGCTCCAGATGTGAGCCTTACCCCACAAAGCAGAACCTTCATTTCAGACCTAATTCTTCCCTTCTCCCCTGAGGCTGCCTCACCCCTTGCCTCTCTGCCCCTTACCTACACAAAGGTGGACTGCTCCTGCCTTAATCTTCTAATGTCCCCTCACTCTATTCCTGCAGGAAAGGAGGGATGAGACTGGAGATTGTTCTAGAGTTTCTGATGTTTGTATTTGACCTGTTTGTTTACTCTCTAAACCCTTTTGGTCCAGAGTCCGTGGCAGACTTTCTTTCTCTAGTAGCTACAGACAAGTCAGGAATTTTAGGGCTGTGTTCCTCTACCTGGCACTCTGGTACCCTCCAGTGGCCACTGTTCAGCTTGCAGTGATTGAGCTGGATGGAGATTGTTTAAAATCCAACCTCAGTAGCTCCACAATTACCTACAGTGACAGAAACTGCCATCTCAGGTCCCATGGGACTTGATATAAAAGGACAAACTCAAAGAAGCATGCTTCCTGTTTTATGAACAGGGTGGGGTGTTGATACAGGGTCTCTCTACATACCCCTGACTGGTCTGGAACTCAGATCCACCTGCCTCAGCCTCCCAAGTACTAGGATTAAAGAAGTGCCTGGTTTTCTAGCACATCTAATGCTTGTTTTCCTATCCACAATTGTGCAACCAACCATCTACTTTTCCAGTACCAGAAAAATACAGACAACTTTATCTTGTCTAATTAGCATTGAATAGAAAAACAAAAAAAAAAAATAGAGCTGACCGGGCGGTGGTGGCACACGCCTTTAACCCCAGCACTCGGGAGGCAGAGGCAGGCGGATCTTTGTGCGATCGAGGCCAGCCTGGTCTACAGAGCGAGATCCAGGAAAGGCGCAAAGCTACACAGAGAAACCCTGTCTCGAAAAAAACCAAAAAATAAATAAATAAATAAAATAAAATAGAGCTGGGTGTAGTGGCTCCTTAAAAAAGGGGGCCATCCAGAGGCTTCAGGATCCAGTGTCTTTGAGATGTGAGCTGTCAGCCTTTTCCAGGGACCCAAGGTCTAAGTTAGGACTCCCTTGGCAACGCCCTTTCATGGACGTAAAGACGAAAGGACTTGGAGATATTAGGGAGAATTAATGCAGGGGCCTGTACCAGGGCCCCTTTCAAGTTCTTAATGGCCTGTTCACGTTCCTCAGTCCATTCCAAGGGATGTTGCCCCCGACTGTAGCAGAGTACAAGGCTTTGGCAATTTCAGCAAATGTAGGTATCCAAAGATGGCAATATCCAACAGTCCTAGAAATTCCCTGACCTGTTTCCTGGTGGTTGGAGTTGGGATTTGCAGTATGGCTGCTATGCGGGCCTGGAACAGTCTTTTCCCTTCTCTCAGCTCATATCCCAAGTAAGTAACCTGGGGTGAGCAAATTTGAGCTTTTGTTTTAGAAACTCTATAGCCTAACTGGGCTAGAGTTGCCAAAAGGCCTCAGGTGGCTCTCAAACAGTCCTCCCCATCTTCAGCAGCCAATAATAAATCATCTACATATTAAAGCAAGGTTATCTCAGGGTACTTGCTAGGAACAGACTTAAATCCTACTTGAGTGCTTCATCAGAGATGGTGGGAGAGTTTTTCAACCCTTCAGGCAGGTTAGTTGTCCTGATATTCCCAGTTCAGGATTAGCCCATTCAAATGTGAAGATGGGCTGAATTAATTTTGACAGAGGGATGGAGAAGAATGTATCTTTTTTTTGGGGGGGGGTAGAAGAATGTATCTTTTCAGTCCAATACAGTATAAACTTTACACTTTGGTGGTAATAAACTGAGCAAAGTATAGGGATTTGGAACACTTTGGTAAATAGATTCTACCCTTTTGTTCACTTCCTTCAAGTCTTGTACTGATCTATATATAGTCTCAAGTTCCAGGCTTTTGGACAGTCAACAAGGGAGTATTCCAGGCTGACTGGTGTGGAATATGTGTTATTTATTTGTAGACATTATTTACCGGATGCAAGAAAACACAAGCTACAACAGAACCCACTATGAGAGTTTTTATTAGGGAAGGGAAAGGGTGGGGGTGGGTAGGCCTACCAAAAAGAAAGTTGTGGGGTTGGGGAGGTAGGGGTGGAGGTGCATGCTACCTCTGGTGAGAGGGAGAGAGCGGGAAGCAGGTAGAGCCTGCTTTTATAGGTTACCTCATGCATGCGTACATGGGCTTACATAGCTAAGCCATGCATGCACATAGATTTCGTGATTATGATTCATGCAAATTGTGACCCTGCTGAGCAAGGATTAAGTAGAACGTAAGGCCCTGGAGTGACTAAGCATTTTGCCTGACTGCTAACAGTGCATGCACAGTCATGTGACTCCAGAAGTGGCTAGGAATAATAACAATATGTATGCCTGCTTCAAGGAGGTGCCTGATATGGATAATCTTAATCCTTTCCCTGGCTTCTGAACTGATGGGATACTCTTACCTCAAATGGGCATTGCCCCAGATGTTACTTGCACTATGATGGGGGCACATGTTTGGCCAAGCCAGGAGGCTTGTCCTCTGTGCAAACTGTAGGAATTTCCTGGATCAGCAACTTTTTCCATTCTCCTTCCAGGGAATGGGCTGGATTTTGGAGAAGCAGACATTCCTCACTTATTGGGCGCAGGTTATAGTTAAGGCCTTAGCAGGGCCTCCCAATTGCAATCTAGGAGAGTGTTCTGAGAATGATATTGTTGCCTGGAGCTTGTTCAAGAGTAACAAGCTCCAGGCAACAGTAAAGGGTACTGGGACATTAAAGGGTAGGGACATTCAGGAATAACAAGAAAAGAATGAGTCAGTTTCTGGTCCTAGGTTAATAGCCCGGTCACTGGTCCATTTGTATTCTTTGACATCTCCTGTTGCCCCTGTCCTTCCATTGTTTGGTTGGTAAGGGATCCCAGGGGCTCCTGTAAAACCAAATGAGTAGCCCCTGTGTCCATCAGAAATTTTACAGGTTGGCCCCTACGGTGAAGGTTTCCATAGACTCCTGGGGGTCTAGTTCAAAGGGGCTTCAGCCTCACTAATCCTCCAAAGTTAGGATTGGCTTGGGTTTGGGGGAGGGCTACCTGTTTCTGGTGTGGACAGTCATTTTTTCAATAGCCCATTTCCTAGCAGTAGGTACTTTGGTCCTTTTGTAAAGGTTTCCTCTTTCTATCATGGTATGCATGGGCAGAGTTGAGAGTGGCTGAGGCTTGTATTGTAGCCATGGTGGAACATCCCATCTTCTTTATCAGAAGATCTTTTTGCTGTCTTCTGCCATTAAACTGAGTAACAAAGGCCAGGCTAATCACCTTGAGATTTGCCGGGTCTTCTTGGTCTATAAGAGTGTATAACTGATAGGCATCCAGGAGATGCTCCAGGACAGCTGGGGGCGATTCATCTGGACCCTGTCATCTCAGATAGTTTAGTGGGCTTTTGTGATGCCGGTTTCATCCCTTCTAGCAGAACCTGGTGTATTTCACTCAGTGACCTTCTACCTCTCTCTGTGTTGTAGCTGTTAGGACTCCCCCGCCACTCCAGCTGCATGACCACACATGCGCAGTTCAGCAGCTAAGCAAAGGGTTTTACATCTTCTGTCATCAGTGTGCGCTGCATGTTTATGTGCACGTGGCATGGTCACACAACAATCAGCGCATGCATGGCATAGCTCTGTAAGCCCGCCTGCACGTGTTCACAGGAACCCTTAAGAAGCCAGACACAGACTCCACCCCTCTCTCTGTTCTCTCCTGCCCTCACTATCTCTCTCTCTCTGTTCTCTGCATGTGCTTCTTCCCCAGGCCTGGTTCTTTGTCCCGCCGCCGCCCCTTCTTACTAATAAAGCTCTGATACTGGGTTTTGTTGTGCTCATGCCTCATGACCTTTCTGCGTGGTAACCAGTGCCGTTTATCATTTTTAAAAAACTACATTGGGGCTGTGATGAGACAGGCTCTTCCAGCACTCTGCATCTGGGGCTCTGCATACAGGACCCTGTACTGTGGTTTATTGGACCTGCAACTGTCTGATCCACTTTTTTCATTTGCCCAGCTGCTGGGACCGCTCTGCACAACACACCCACTAACCAGATTGGCGAGTTTCCCCTTTCTGATCCCTCGCCATTTCCTGCGACTATAGCCTGAGATATATTTCTCACACCAGACCCCCGGGTGGTCCTTGGCTGCGTACCACAACACATTCTCTCTAGATGAAGTAATGAATGCTGTCTGGTCTTCTGGGGAGTCATCCGGTACGTATGCCCAGGCCTTGCCCCTCCTGTGACGGTGGTCTGGGTAACTTGTACTGTTAATGTTGGCCCACAGATTACCTGTCCTCAAGGATGCTTGAGATAGGAGCCTGGGATCCTGTTTGTTATTTTAATTTTTTATTTTTTTTCTCTCAGCTGCAGTCATGGGACATGGAGGCTTCCTTCTCCCTGTTCCACTTCTCTGAAATATCCCCAGATAGATACCAGTAAATTTGGCTGCATAACGGCTGCTTGAATCCCAATTCACGAGATTATCTAACTTCTACCAGTGAACGGGCAAATGAAAAAAGTTACCTTATCCCCACACTTTTACCTAAGCTCTGAACCCTCCCTTTCTGATTCTCTCTCCTGCCCACTTGCATTCCTGAGCCTAAGGAATCTCTGACTCCATAGAACCTTATCTTTTCTGTTCTCTTAACATTAACCAGCAGAGTACTAAACACTACAATGGTCACCATCCCACTGAAAGACCCTAACCCTTTGGGCTTACACCCCTGCAAGCCCCAGGAGAATAAGGAACTAAAAAGAAAACTAGTTCCAAGGGCAGCCTGACTCAGCCATTATTCAACCACCCCTGCAACAATGTAACAATGTAAAGAGATTTCTGTTAAGAGATGTGCTCAACTGTGACTGGGATAGTTGCAAGTGTTCCAGGAAGGACCACTGTGACCTTTGTGTAAACTCCACTCCTGCCCTGATACCCCCCTTGAGGTTTCAGGGAAAATGTGCATGCTGAGGTAACTGTACCCACTCTGTGATCACTCTGTGACCAGACCATGATCTTATGAAATTAGCCTCTAGACATAAATCAATCGAAACGAAATTGTATGGGAATTGTAATCTTGTGGATTTTGTGGGTTTTTCCTTTAAAAGTGCCTATGTGACTGTAGTGCGATTCGACTCTTGCTCTTTGGAGCTGAGTTAGCCCGACTATACAGCTGCAACATCAATAAACACCTCTTGCTGTTGCATCAATTGGACCGGAGTCTGGGTTCTTGGGGCGCCCACTGGAGACAATAACCTTTGGGGTCTAACTTTAATTTTCCTCATGGCGGCTTCTTAATATGTCCAAAATTTTTTCTAAGCTCCAGAAAGCAGATTAAATCCACCCAGACAGGTCTAATCTATTTCAGATAAGTGCCAAGCCCAAACTTTCCTGGTCTCAGGATTCCCCTCTATCCCCCTGGGAACTCCTCAACGGGAAAAATAAAAATAATAATTCTTCTAAGCTTTTCTCTGTTTCACCAGCATCCTGTCAGACACAGAAGCAGCCAGAGTGCCAAACCAAGAAAGATGAACAGCTCCAAGGCAGCAGACGACAGCCCACCATCCCAGGACGCCTGTCTACCTCAGAAGCCCCCTTCCCTACCCCCCCAAAAGTCAACTGACGCCCACCAAGTCAGCTGGAAGCAGTTTTTCCAGGAGGAACAACGCCCCTATTCCTGTTCACCTACTTTTTTATAATAAGCAAAAATTCTGGAATGTTAGGATTCTGACATCACTCCAGCTGCATGACCGCACATACACAGTTCAGCAGCTAAGCAAGGGGTCTTACATCTTACATCATCAGTGTGAGCTGCATATTTACATGCACGTGGCATGGTCACGCAGCAATCAGCACATGTGTGGCATAGCGCCGTAAGCTTACCTGCGCATGTTCATAGAAACCCTTAAAAAGCCAGACACAGAGCCGGGTGGTGGCGGTGGCGGTGGGGTGGCGGCGGCGGC
>CABHPH010145386.1:2258-18129 GCA_902168325.1 Peromyscus nudipes | reverse complement strand
CCCCCCCCCCCCCCCCCCCCCCCCCCCGCCCCACAATAAAGCTCTGATACTGGGTTTTGTTGTGGCTCATGCCTCATGACCTTTTTGCAGTAACCAGCACCACTTATCATTTTTATTTATTTATTTATTATGTATACAGAAGAGGGTACCAGATCTTATTACAGATGGTTGTGAGCCACCATGTGGTTCCTGGGAATTGAACTCAGGACCTCTGGAAGAGCAGTCGGTGCTCTTAACCTCTGAGCCATCTCTCCAGCTCCACTTATCATTTTTAAAACCAACAATAATCCCATTGGGGGCTCCTTCTAGGCAGAGCTTGGTGAATTGTCTCTACTCTCTGGTCGACAACCATTGAAACTATTCCAGGGAGTGCTTCAGGTGCTTTCATGAGAACCTGTTCCCTTTCTTCAGCAGTAGAGAGGGTACAGAGAATCTGCTGATGATTGTCCCAGGTGGGGAGGTGATTGAAAAATAATCAATCAGAGAAACTGAGGGATCCGTGCTAGTGCTGGAAGCAGGGTTCTGGTTCTTCCAGTTGTAGAGATCTGTGGTGGAGAAAGAGACACACAGGTGACAATTGTCAGGAAATGGCCAAAAGGGAGCGAGGACTGAAGGAGGTGCCACCCCAGAACCAGAATCAGAGGAGTTGGGAGGGTCACATGGGGCTCCCTTTCAGGGGTAGGGAGAGGAAAAGACAGGGGGAGGTGTTAGGATTCTGCCACTCCAGCTATATGACTGCACATGCACAGTTCAGGAGCTATGCAAGGGGTCTTATGTCTTACATCATCAGTGCACTGAGTGACTGGGCATGGTCACACAATCAGCGCATGGGTGACGTAGCTCCGTAAGCCCACCTGCGCATGAGCAGGGGAATCCTTAAAAGCTGGACACAGACCCCTCCCCTCTCTCTTCTATTCTTTCCCCCTTCCTCTTCCCCCCACTCTCTTCCTCCTCACATGTCTCTTCAACAGGCCTGGCTAAGCTCTCTTCTGTCCCCCCTCCTCCTAAAAAAGCTCTGATACTGGGTTTTGTCTTGCCTCTGTCCTTTCTCACACGGTAAAAGTGCCGCTTATTTTTTTAAAACCAACAGGAGGTAGGTGTGGGGGACCTAAAATAGCTTGACCACACAGCTGCCATTACAGGTTTAGGGGCCCAGACACAGCTGCCATGATAGGCTTACTGGCAGGTACCACCCAGTCCCTAGGAAAAGCCATAAGCTGACCTGACCCAGGAGGGCCAGCATCTAAGGGGAAGTTCCCAACATTCCAACCATTAGATAAGATTAGATAAGATCACCAGATATCCCAGAGTTTAGCACACACCTATTCTCCTTTTGCCAAGATATCCCTAGATAAATGTCAGCCAATCAGGGTCCTGAACCCTGGAAGTCCCTCACCCCAACCTCTGCTATGATAAAAACCCTACCCTGCCCAGGCTCAGGACTCTCTGCTCACCACTTTGTCAGACAGATGGAGAGTTCTCCAAGCTCAAGCTTGAAATAAAGGCTTTTTTTTTTTTTTTTTTTTTTTTTTTTTACATATGAGATTTGGTCTCTGTGGTGGTCTTTTGGGGGTTCCTGAGATCTGGGTATAACAGTAGGAAAGAGCTGGGGGTGAGGGGAGAAAAAAGGCAGAGGTAGGGAAGAACTAGATGGTGGGGTAGGGATAAGCGTAAGGATTATGTCCTTAATTACGTCACCAGCCTGCAAATGGCATCCCAGCCTAAAAAGCGGGCGTGCCCTCTCTGTGTTCTCTTTTTCTGCACTCTCTCCTTCTGTACTCTCCCCCCTCCACGCAGTCTCTCTCTCTCTCTCACCCTCTCTCTCTCTCTCTCCCTCTCTCTCTCAATAAAGCTCTAGAAAGGTAACCATGGCTCGTGACTCTTCCGCCACTGATACATCCAGCACTCTCCTCCATTGGCATGGCTGCCGTGGGCGGTGGCCAGCCACTAGTGCCACCGCTTAACCAACAATAAGTGCTATGCGGGGGGTGCAGAGTGAGGCCTTGGTGGTAGGGATGTTAGGTCCAGGGTCACGCAATAATGAGGGACAGACCACCAAAGTCTATTAAACCAGAAGCAAACTTTATTTCAGAAAAAAACCAAAGAAAAAATCAAAATCAAATTAAATCACTGCAGGGCACAAAAGCTTATCAGCTAGCTGAGACCACAGCCAGTGTTCAGGATTTCTGAGGCTGTGGCACTGGGGATGGGTTCTGGCCCCCTTTTTATAGTAAGAGGAAAGTATCAGGCTCAGGGTGCATGCCAGGAGTCCCATAGAAACATCAGGCATGGAATGTGTGCTAGAAGTCATGTAGAAACAACTATTAAAAGTTAACTTGGGGGCTGGAGAGATGGCTCAGAGGTTAAGAACACTGGCTGCTCTTCCAGAGGTCCTGAGTTCAATTCCCAGCAACCACATGGTGGCTCACAACCATCTATAATGAGATCTGGTGCCCTCTACTGGCCTGCAGGGATATATTCAGGCAGAACACTACATAATAAATAAATTTAAAAAAAAAAAAGTTAACTTGGGCAGGCCTTTAATCCCAGCACTCTGGAGGCAGAATCAGGCAGATCTCTTTGAGTTCGAGGCCAGCCTGGTCTACACAGTGAGTTCTGGGACAAGTTCTAAAAGCTACACAGAGAAACCTTGTCTCAAAAAACCAACCAAACAAACAAAAAGTTAACTTTGGTCCAGGCAGTTGTTGACTATAAGGGGTAAGGAGGTTAAAAGTTCACCCCTGGCTGTTGACAAAGGAGCCGGCTGTAAAGCAGAGAGCCATTGTTAGAAGTTCACCTTCAGAGCTGATGACTGTCAGTTTCCATCTCTAAAGCTTATAATTTTACATTTCTATATTCCTGGACCCTTCAGGGACTCGGGTGGCAAAGATGGAGGTTGAGATGAGGAGGGGGAAGAGGAGTAAAGATGGTTTTACGAGGGAGAAGAGACTCTTCCTCCTGTGATTCCTGCAGAACGGAGTTCAGACGGGGCTCATTGGTCTCTGCTACAGGCCCTCAAAAGGTCCGTCTGCCAACAACCAGGGCTTGACCACCTTGCCCATTGCAGACCATACAGACATTCATCCTGGGGGACCGGTTGGAAGTTGCTTCAGCGCAAGGCAAGATGTATCCAATCTGGTCTGGGTGGTCAGGCTTACCGTGGGTGATATTAATCACCCAGGCTGTCTGAGAATCAAAAGTATGTATCCAATCAAAAGATGTATCCAATCTGGTCTGGGTGGTCAGGCTTACGGTGGGTGATATTAACCACTGCCCAGGATGTCTGAGAATCAAAAGTACTGTGGGAGGGCTATCCAACCCCGAATGCTGACCATTCAGTGTCACAGAATGTTCCGAAGAGACTCTTAGTGATAGGATGATCATATTCCTCCTTAACCATAGCAGGGTCAAGTTTATCAAAATTCTTTAGAACACAGGTTAGAGGGCAGCTGGGCTTGCTAGTATTATGAACCGATTAACACAGAAAGTACAAAAGGCAGAAAAAGGACAGTAAATATGAAGCCAAAGACGAGACAAATGGACACAAAACCAGACCAAAAACCTCAGGTGGGTGGTGCAACGTGACGACTCACTTTTTGCCCTGGACAGGAGAATATTGGGGTCCTATTGAACTCCCCCCACGTCCCAGATTGGGATCTCACAAAACAGAACCAGGCTATGACTCACCAGGAGGCCTCCGTAGATGCTTGCTGCTTTTCTCAGCATGAAAGTTCACCCCATAGTCCAAGAACCGAAGGCAGCCCCGGAGCCTTGGAATGTCTCAAGGCACCTGCCTCATGAGGCAGTCCCCCAGTACCCTGGAGTTCCAGTGGAAAAGTCCCAGTTTAGAACTTGGATGAGTGGTCTGAATCTCATTGAGTCTGTTGGGTCTGGGAATTGCACAAATATTGAAGACAAGGCCACCACAGTTAGATGAGCAGAAGCAACTTTATCCCATCACCGTGGGCACCAGAACTTCTAACTAGTTAGGGTCACAGGCAAGTCGGGATCTGGTTTTGTGACCCTGAGAAGAGGCCATAAGCTTTTTTTTTTTAATTTATTCATTTATTTTTCTATTATCAGCTTGATACAGTATACATTCTTATCTTAATAGAGAAATGTTTCATTGAAGGTTGCTCAGTAATTGAGTAAAACCAAAACTTATTATAAGCCACAGTCATCCTAGGGTCCCCCCTGCTATGTAGCCTCCATGGTTCTGTGGGTTGCAGTCTGATTGTTCTTTGCTTTATATCTAGAATCCACTTATGAGTGATTACATACCATGTTTGTCCTTCTGGGTTTGGATAATATTTTCTAGTTCCATCCATTTGCCTGCAAATTTCATGCTGTCATTGTTTTTCTCTGCTGAGTAGTACTCCATTGTGTATATGTACCATATTTTCTTAATCCATTCTTCAGTTGATGGGCATCTAGGTTGTTTCCAGGTTCTGGTTATTACAAATAGTGCTGCTATGAACATAGTTAAGCATGTATCTTTGTGGCATGATTGAGCATTCCTTGGGTATATGCCCAAGAGTGATATGGCTGAATCTTGAAGTAGATCGATTCCCAATTTTCTGAGAAACTGCCATACTGATTTCCACAGTGGTTTTACAAGTTTGCATTCCCACCAACAGTGGAGGAGTGTTCCCTTTGCTCCACATCCTCTCCAACATTGACTGTCATTAGTGTTTTTGATTGCAGTCATTCTGACAGGTGTAAGGTGGTATCTCAGAGTCGTTTTGATTTGCATTTCTCTGATGACTAAGAATGTTGAGCATTTGTTTAAATGTATTTCAGCCATTTGAGATTCTTCTTTTGAGAATTCTCTGTTTAGTTCTTTAGCCCATTTTTTAATTGGATTGTTCAGTATTTTGATGTCTAGTTTCTTGAGTTCTTTATATACTTTGGAGATCAGTCCTCTGTCAGATGTAGGGTTGGTGAAGATCTTTTCCCCTTCTGTAGGCTGTCTTTTTGTCTTATTGTTGTCTTAACACTGCTCTTGAAACAGCTGGGGTCTTGTCTTAATCTTTAACCATTTGTCTGTTCTCCCTGTGACTGAGAATGTAGGGCAAGGGTCAAGCACTAGAAGAAGCTGGGTAGGCGGGCTAATGTTCAGACTTACTCTGGGCCCTTCAGGACCTCCAGAAAATGTTAATCCCAATGGCAAGAATAAGACCACTACCACGATTTAAGCCAAATTTGAAGCAAGTTTTATTTTTTTTTATTGGGATGCACCCTAGAGTTGGCCAATGACTGCCTCCTAAGTTGGGTTAAACAGAGCAGCCCCGAATGCATCTCTTGGGTTCCTTTTAAGGAGGAGTTTCACAGAAGGGAGATGATGGAGCAATAAGGAAATACAAGAAACCTGAAAAAGACATCACGTGGTCACCATGTGCTTAGGGAGAGGTCAGGGACGGTAAGGGTATTCTCAGAAACAAATCAGGGTCATGGGCCTGGGAAGGTCAGGGTCCAGGAAACAGGAGCAACTCAACTCTCCCAGTAAATAGAAATTTATTTTTTAAAAATACAGCACAATGGCTCCTGCCTTCAAAATGAAGCCAGGCTGTTTCCTCACAAAGTGTGTTGTTTGTTAAGCGGCTCTGTTTACCATGCGAGAGAAACCACGAGGCACAACGAACTCACTATAAGAGTTTATTAAGGGAAGGGAACAGAGGAGATGCGCATAGGCCTATGGAATGATTGTGCAAGGAGAGAAGGAACACGTGGAACCTGATTTTTATAGGATTCCCGCCCCCCAGGCACATATGGGTTATGTTGCCATGCCATGCATGTGCATAGATTACGTGATCATGCTGTGTGCAAATTATGTGATCATGTAGCGCATGGATTATATAAGATGTTAAGGGTCTGGGATGACTAAGCATCTTGCCTGGCTACTGGACAGCGCACTTGCGGTCATATAGCTGGGGGAGTGGCTAGGAATTCTAACAAAGTGTACACCTTCGATTCCCTCGGGCAGGTGGATCTCTCTGAGTATGAAGCCAGTCCAGTCTATGTAGCAAGTTCCAGGACAAGCTAGAGATGCTGTCTTAAACAGAACACTGCCACAACCCTGCTGCTGACAGGGACTTGGGGGGGGTTATGCCTGACACTGCTTTTTCCTTTGTCTTGTTTGGGGTTTGGGCTTTTTTGTTGCTGGGTGGTGTTTTTTGTTTTGAGACTGTTTCTCTAGTAGCCCTGGCTGCCCTAGAACTCACTCTGTAGACTAGGCTGACTCAAACTCACAGGGATCTGCCCGCCTCTGCCTTCCAAGTGCCGGATTAAAAGTTTGTGCCACCATGCCTGGCTCTGCCACTGTTTTTTTTTTTTTTAAGGCACTTTGTCAGAAGGCCAGTGGGAAAGGGGGGGTAAATAAGGGAGATTTTATTGATTTGGGAGCATTTTCAGGAATATTAGATTTAATATTAACTTAATTTAATATTAACTTAACTCTGGCAAGAATCTCAGGAGAAGTGCCAACTTTTCCGCAGAATGGAAGGCGGAGAATGTTGGGATGCTAAAACTGCCATGACGATAGGAAAAAAAAAAAAAAAAAAAAAAAAAAGGCTTAACAGGCCCAGAAAATTGAGCTTGCTAAATGGGTGAACTATGTAAAGTGAGAGGCTCTCCAATACCCATGTGCTGCAGAAAGGGCGGTGAAGAGGACCCTGGTAACAAGGGCAGTTGTATCTCTCTCCTCCGCAGGCTGGTGACAGGAAAGGTCATTACAGCAGCTTCCGGATAGGAATGGCAACAGTGAGGCGCTCGTGACAGAGACTGTGTGACAATGCTTAGTGACCACATGGTTACAGCCGTGTATGTCAAGTTCAGAGGGCAGCCGGGTGTGACTGTTTTGCAGCTTTATAGAATGAGTGATAAGACATGGTCTCTGTACCGGCTAGCGTTTAAAACTGAGCATTAGTTGAAAGGACTCTAGCTAGCCCAAACATGGCAAACATGGCTCTGGCAGGCCTGGCCCTTCTCCCTCCCCCGCCCCATTCCATCTGCCTTGCTAAAAACCATTGGATTACATTCCTAGAGCTAGTCACCAAGATCTATGCGCCCCCTCCCCCGCTTTGGCCACTTTCTTCTCCTGAGGCTGACTACCAAGGCCCAGTAATCAAAAGCTCCCCATTGGCTGCCCTAATTAACATGCCCAATCAAAATTAAATACTTCATCCTAGCTAAAGAACCGTGGCATACACCTTTAAACCCAGCACTCGGGAGGTAGAGACAGATGGATCTCTGTGAGTCTGAGGCCAAACTGATCTACAAAAGGAATTCTAGGGCAGGCTCCAAAACTACACAGAGAAACCCTGTCTCAAATGAAAAACCAAACCAAAACAAACCAAAACAAAAAAGCCACCACAACCACAACAAAATAAAACAAAAAACAGAAAAAAGAACAACTCATCCTAACAACAGGGTTTCCCCTTTTACCTTTAGAAACTGTCATTTGCCTATGTGCCCCATCTGTCTCCTCTCTATGCAGAGGCAGTCCTTTGTCGTTCCCCACCCTCTCCAGGACGAATGTCCCTTGTCCCCTTCCCCTTCTCCCTCTTCCTCTATCTCCTGTCTTTGTCTCTTATTGCCTGCCCTTTGTCCCTCGGGGGCAAATAAATCTCCTTTGTGCTGAGGAATTGGTCTTGGGGTGTCTTGAGCTAATACTGGTCCCTTTGTTAGTAAACTATATACATTTATGGGGTACAAAGGGATGCCATGACATATATACACAATGTGGAATTATTGAATCAACCTAACACACATATCCATCATTGTATTTATTGTTCACTAAGTACTTACTGTTCATTCCTCTTATCTAATTGAATGATTGCATCTTTTGGTCAATAACTTCTCCTGAAACTCCAATAAGCTCCTACCACTCCTAGCCTCTGGTAGCCAGCATCCTCATCTTTTAGGAGTTCTGTTGTTTTAGATTTCACATGTAAATAAGAACACTTTGTTTTTCTAGGTTTGGGGTGGCTAGTTTAATGTGTCAACTTTGTTGAGCCATGACATCAATGACCATTCTAGGTGTTTCTGTGCAAGTGTATTTGGAGATCAGCTTTTGTTTGTTTGTTTGTTTGAGACAGGATCTCTACATAGCCCTGGCCATCCTGGAACTCACTATATAGACCAGGCTGGCCTCGAACTCACAGAGATTCACCTGTCTCTGCCTCCTGAGTGCTGGGGTGAAAGGCATGCTCCACCACTGCCCGGTGTGTGGGTGTCTCTAATTCATTGAAGACTGAATAGAATGAAAAGGTTGGTTTGCTCTAAGCAAAGTGGAATTCTCCAGAAGCCTGCCTTTAGACTTCATTGACAATACTGGCTTGTTTGTTTGTGTGTTTTTAGGCAGAGTGACCTCTGCAGTCCAGGGACAGCATCAATTCTTCTGAGTCTGCAGCCTGAAGACTGGACTTGACCATCTCCATGACAGAAGTGAGGCTCACTGGCTATGTAATAAACACAACATAATAAATATCTTCATTTGTAAGCATCATATTGATTCTGTCTCTTTGAATCACCCTGGTTATAAAACAGGAAGATAACCAAATGGTTTACTTAATCTATGCAGTCAAAGGAGATGAAGTATAAGTGTATTTCAGTTTTCTGTCTCTAACAAAACATTTGAGTGATTCACTTGTTAAAAGGTTTATTTTAGTTCACACTTTTGAAGGCTTCTGTGACAATCTTCGTTATTTTAAACCAGGTAGCATTAATAACATACATCAAGTTTACACTATATTTTATTTTTCTTGTCATTCTGAAAAAAAAACACCAAGAGATTATGACAGCAAAACATTTATTCTTCCATAGAAAGTATTTGTTAAAATTAAATATGTGGAACTCAAATTTAAAAATGTGGAACTCACATTTAGAAGGCATAATTCAACACCATAACCACATTAGTAGTCATTGAATGTCACAGTTAAAACAAATGTATTAGGCACTGTTTTAACATGGACAAAAATTTTACCCAGAGAGATAACAACGTTACTCATTACATGTCTTTAAAAACTCTTTTCATTTTGTTTTTTAGCATGATTATGTGCAGCAGGTGAACTAGAACATGTAGTGATTGATTCAGGTTGCCATAGCTCATGACCCAGGTCTCCTGGCTTCAGTTCCTGGCATTATCAAGAAGTATCAAGTCACACAGCACTTCATTCAGGTCCAAGAGAACAGTTTGTTTCTTATTTCACAGGTGAAGATTGGTTGCCCAGGAAAAGATGGGTGGAAACATTTGAGGTTCGGAAAGGTTCTGAAGCATAAATGGCTATTCATCAGCTGTGGGATTTCTAAGAGTAGCTCTGGTTGGACATATAACACTGTTGATGGACTGATAGGAGATTTTGCTCTGTAGTAGGGACCCTGCTTTCTCCACACCTGGCCCTGCTTCTCTATTTTAAGATATAAAGGATCTAGGTCTAAGTGATGTTCCCCTAGATATGATGTTTCCTTTGCATTTCCAATCTAACTCTTTCCAGGCAGCTATGAGGAAAGCGATGAGTCAGCTTATCAAATGGATCTTTAGTCTAGCTCATCGTTTTTTGCCTGATCAGATCTAAGGAATTATTCAAATACAGGGCACTCTGAAGTTTCCAGAGTTATGCTCTTCACTGAACCAAGGGCAGTATAAAAACAGACAACATCATTCTTAAAATGACTAGTAATCTAGATCCAGTTTTTTAATGATGTAAGCTCAATAAAAAGATGTGTTCACAATACACGATTGTTTTTGGTTGCTTGACGTGTTTGGAACCCTAAACCCTCAGGTTTCCAGGCTCAAAAACTCTCTCTTACTTGCTCCTATGATGATGCAAAGAACATAAAGACTACATTGAAAAGCATTCTAATTACTTGGAATATTTTTTAAGCTTATATACAGTAAACCATCACACCATTACATGTTCTGAAATTATTAGCACTGTAGATGAGCCATTTTAATCAGGTGCAAGTTTATTATACACTGGGTAGATTTTGTTCATTTAAAAATTCTAATGATTTAAAATATTTGGTAATTAGCTATACCATCTAGTAGTATTAAATTTAAATAAGATTTAAAAATTTAAATGTAATATTAATATAAAATAAAATATGTCTTTTTTTTGGAGATAGGGTCTTACCATGTAACTCTGGCTGTCCTGGAACTTGATCTGTAGACCAGGCTGACCTCAAATTCACAGAGATCCACCTACCTCTGCATCCTGAGTGCTGGGATTAAAGGTGTATGTCTGGTTTCTAAGAAACCTGGGTAGCAGGCAGGTAGTGGTGGCATACACCTTTAGTCTCAGTACTTGGGAGACAGAGGCAGGCAGATCTCTGTGAGTTTGAGGCCAGCCTGGTCTACAGAGTGAGTTCCAGGACTGCCAGACAGAAAAACCCTGTCTTGAAAAAAACCTAAAGAAAAAAAGAAGCCTGGGCAAAATCTTTTTTGCCTATAGCAAATACTGACTGTTTTTGCATTATTGTCCACATCCTCTATAACAATGTATAAGAAATAGGTCAAATACATATAAATATATATGGATACATATGTATATACACATACACACACATCCAGTATATATATGGATAGATTTGGGGTTAAGGGTATACACATTTGGCAGTCTTTTTTTTTTTTTTTTTTTTTTTTTGGTTTTTCAAGACAGGGTTTCTCTGTGTAAGAGCTTTGGCTGTCTGGAAACTCACTTTGTAGACCAGGCTTGACCTAGAACTCACAGAGATACACCTGCCTCTGCCTCCCAGTGCTGGGATTAAAGGTGTGTGCCACTATGCCAAGATTATCACTCACTGTTGATACCTCCTCTATAAGGGCGGGGGTGTGGGAAATAACTCCTCTGTAAAGCAAAAGCACTTCAGCCTAGCTTTACTTGCCCTTTTACATTCCTCAACCATGAATGCGTGTGTATACACATACACACACACACACACACACACACACACACACCGGTAATCAAAGAGTTGGGAGCTGACTGTTTCTGCTCCTGCAAGTGTCAGCTTTTGGAGGCCCCACCTTCCCATTTGTTCGTCCAGCTTCCTAATTCTGTTCTAGTATGGGACACATCTTATCCTTCAGACCAGACTTTAGTCTTCATCTGGCATTACTATTATGAAAGGTGTCCACCGGAAATGAAATCATACTTTAAATTTCAGTTGTTCAACTTGACAAGTAGACCAAACTGTTAGATATTCCACATTTTAGGTCACACTGATAAGTTTTTGGCCTCCTGAAGGCCTCTCCACCATTGCAACAAACCGAATCACACCAAATTGGAAAGCCCAGGTTTAATGGGTAAAGTGCTCCCGGGCAATTCCCCGGCCCTCAGAGAGGAGACAAGGAGGCGAGACTGGAAGAACCACGAGTCTGTTTTTGGGATGCTGCTTATATGTCCCCTGTGGGAGTCGTCCTGAGCCTCTCTTGGGGCGGAGCTGTGTTTGGCGGGCTTTGAAAGGGTGGGTTTAGGGAAAGAGATGGGGAAAGGAGCCGAGGTGGATCATCCACCAGACTCCTTCCCAACATTCCAAACTCTTTGGGTATAGGGATGCCAGGGTGCGAGGGGTTGAGGTGGAGCTCCCACCCAAACACACACCATTTTGGATGTGATGGAAGATTGTAGTGTAAAATTTAGAATTTTAACAGTAAAAATAGATTGCTCTGTGTGGGGAGGGGCAGTTTGAATTCATTCCCACAAAATAGCCTGGGGATATAAAAATATTGACAATATAAATATTCAAAACTTTCATAGTGATATAATTTATATTATCTTCATAAGCACTATTAAAAATACACAAACCTAGAAAATATACAAGTGTTAATATTTTAAAATACAATTAAATGCCTACTTCAAAGATGCACAAAAACATTTTCAGATTAGCTTTTTGATTGGATTAATTTTCCAAGGGCTTTCTTCTCTGTTGTTTATGGTTTAGAGAAACAGAGCTTCAACAGTGGTTCAAGGTAGAATGACAGAAGGCAATGCCAGTCAAGGACTCCCCTGGGTCCATTCAAACACACACCATCTTCTGGTACCTCCACACAGAAATAAAACAAAGAACACAAGAAAAAAATTCTCATCAACAGTAAATATAATGGTATGCCAGAAGCAATTGCATCAGTAGCACACTTGTATAATGCTTTCTGCACTCAAAGCTTTTTAACACTATCCATTTGGTTTTCAAAATAATTCCATAAAATTCAATGAGTCCAGTAGTCTCATTTTATAAGCCAGAAAAATGATGTTCAAGAATTCATTGGACATTTTTTTTTTTGAGACAAGGTTTCTCTGTGTAGTTTTGGTGCCTGTCCTGGATCTCGCTCTGTAGACCAAGCTGGCCTCAAACTCACAAAGATCTGCCTGCCTCTGCCTCCTGAGTCTGGGATTAAAGGCGTGCGTCACCACTGCCCGGCTCATTGGACATTCTTTTTCTTTTTTCTTTTTTTTTTTTCAGAGCTGAGGACCAAACCCAGGGCCTTGTGCTTGCTAGGCAAGTGCTCTACCACTGAGCTAAATCCCCAACCCCTCATTGGACATTCTTATGGTCGAATACTATCTAGTAGAGCAAAGGCAAGCTCAGAGCTACATTCTCTGACTTCTTGCTTAATATTCTTTACATTAGGCCACTTTGGTTTTCAAACAAATGAAGTTACCATGGTTTACCCATAAGAGTCTTATAATCTCAAAAAGGCAATTTCATTGGGTAATTAGATACCCTTTTGTGATTTATAGCATAAAACAGATATACATGCTATAAAATATTTAACGATGTGATCAAAATGTCCCTTCCATGCATGTTCAAGCAGTAAATTAAAAATTAGGCATGGTAAGCTGCATGCCTTTTAACCCAGCACTCAGAGGCAGAGGCAGGCAGATCTCTGACTTCATATCCAGCCTAGTCTATGTGTCAAGTTCGAGGCCAACAAGGTCTACCAGAGTGAAACCCTGTCTCAATGCCAAAAATTTAAGGAGCTGGGCTGGTGGCACATACCCAGCACTTGGGAGACTGGGGCAAGTGGGTTTGAGCTATGTATCAAAACTGTCTGCAAAAAAGAAAAATAATAATACTAGTTTTTAAAAAATTGAACTTGTACATCATTTTATTTACTTAACTGAGTATTTTATCTACTCTTCTATTGATGAGATTGTAAAGTGAAATGTGAGAGCTAAATCGCGTGGCTAACACCATTTTCCTTGTTCAGAACATCTTGTCCACTTTTCTTTCACTGGAAATAGGGTAATTTGGAAATCTGAAAAAATACTAGGTATGTTTATTGATAATTTTGACAGTAGTTCAAGGTAAACTGCATTTTTTTTCGGTCAGTGTTTTTTTTTTTTTTCTTGGCTAAATTTGTTTTTGTTTTTCCTGGCTAAATTTTGACAGTGTACTATAACATCAAAGTATTTGCTGCTGAGTGATCCTTTTTGCTTCCTATGAATATTTGCATAAAATATCTACTTTGAACACTTGCATACCTTATCAAAAGTGAAGATTTCAGTGAATCTTACAATAATTGTAAGTGAATAAACCCAGGAACAAAAAGGAATATAAAACTTATTTTATTATGTTCTAAGAAGTGCAAACTTGGTACTTTGAAAAGAAAATTTATATTTTAGTCCTAGTCAGTACATCTGAGACTGCTGACAAGTACTTTGCCTCCCCCGCCCAACCCCCAGTTTTGATGCTGAGGATTGAACCTAGATTTTCAGAAACTAAGGAAACATTCTGCCACTGAGCTATGGCCGCAGCCTGCAAGGTGTACCTTATGCATTTTTCACATTATTTGGTGTATGTCCATGCACTCACTCATGTGTATTCATGTGTGCATATGTATGACAGGACGGCGTGTATATTGAAGTCAGGAGACAACTTCAAGGGAAGTGGGTTCTTTCCTTTCACCACAGGGGTTCCAGAGATCAAACGCAAGTCTACAGATGTGGTGGCAAGCTCCTTCACTCACTGAGTCATCTTGTTGGCCCTTCAAGTGCACTGTACATTTAATACTAATTAACTCAGGAGAATATAATTCTGATACATTTATTTTCAGCCAGACTATGTGTATACCAAAAAATCCATTTACAACTGTCAAGAAAGATGAATAATACTGACATAACTGGACGCTAAGGTCTGCTATATGCTAAGAAAGTGAGAATGGATGTAATCTTGTAGACACTGGTTTCAGGAAAAGAGTTGCCTGCTTTTCCTCATAGCTCAGCCGACTCCCCTAGCTGTTAGTGCGTAACTGGTGAGCACAGAGCCCTGTATCCGACAGCTAACGATGGTGCTACCGTAGATCTGGATGTTTTGTAGATGTTCACTCCTTGCACCGTTCTGCTGTACATGGTGACTCTTATCTAGAAGCGTCGTGGCCTGTCTGCGATAGTTCTTTGGCATGTTGAAGTCAGCAGAAGCACTCTCTCCTGGGCTTCACGGCTTCCTCAGAAGAATGCACAGTATTTGGAACAAAACCACTTTTAACCCCTTCCCAGCCATCCTGAATACAAATCTCTCCCTTCTTAATAAGTTCATATATGTCTCTTGTCAAGATTGTGAAGGACTCCTCCACATTTGTAGCGTCTTTTGCTGAGGTTTCTATGTACTTCATTCCACAGTCTGTTGACAGTTTCTCGGCTTCTTCCCTTGACACCTGGCGTTGTGAAGCTAAATCACATTTATGTCCCACCAGTAGGAAGATGATATGAAAAGGCTGTACGTGCATTTTCGCTTCTTCTAGCCAGTCTTTCACATGTTCAAAAGACCGTCGGTTAGTAATGTCAAACACTAAAAATCCACCAACTGAGTTGCGGTAATAGGATCGAGTTATGGATCTGAAAAATAAAGAAGGTTGTGTAAGGACAATGCTCTTTTCTCCTTTGAATAACGAAACACCAAAATCAAATTTAAAGACAACTTAATGTCATTTAAATAGAATTTAAGAATCCAATATGAAGAATCTTAGGTGAACAAAAATATCTGAGGTTAACACATAGGCCCATTTCATATGTGGACCGAATATTGAAGCTGCATTTCTTAGACACATAAAGACTTTGGCAGTATATCATCTTGCAGTGATTTATGGGGTT
This sequence comes from Peromyscus nudipes, assembly GCA_902168325.1. Lineage (NCBI taxonomy): Eukaryota > Metazoa > Chordata > Mammalia > Rodentia > Cricetidae > Peromyscus > Peromyscus nudipes. The sequence goes on along the minus strand of CABHPH010145386.1, from coordinate 3,040 downwards.
TTATTTTTAAGTATTTGATAGAAGAGTTATTACAAAATTGGGTTAAAAACAGATAGAAGACTAGGGATGTAAATCAGTAAAGTGCCTAGCATGCAGGAAGCCCTGATCAATCCCTAGTACCAGATACGACCTGTATGGTGGCACAGCCCTGTAATCCCTTCACACAGGAGGTGAAGGGAAGAGAATGTTCAAGTTTGGGCTGAGACGCTAACTCAGTTGGACAAGGACTTGCCATGCAAACATGAAGACCTGCATTTAGTCCCAAGAACTCATGGAAAAAGCCTGGTGTGGTGGCTCAAAATTGTAATCCTAGCACTGGGGAGGCAGAGGCAGGCAGAGGCAGGCAGACCCCGGGAGCTGCTGTCCAGACAGCTAGCACACTTGATGAGTTCCAGGTCAGTGAGAGATTGTCTCAAAAAACAAGGTAGACAATAAAAGAGGAACACTACCTGAGATTGACTTCAGGCTTCCACACTCACCACACACATGTGCTTGGGTACCTACACACACACACACACACACACACACACACACACACACACACACACACACAAAGTCTTCTTTGCTGGCATAATGAGATTGAGGCCAGCCTGGGATATTTGAGACAGTCAGAAACAACTCCAAACACAAGACAAACAAATGGAGAGCATGTAAAGGGAAAGGTCATACTGTAAGGCAGACTTGATGACTCTTTCCTGGCCTGTAGTTCAGTGAGGTTCTGTTGTAACAGCTTAGGAAAGAAATCTGTTGCACGTTCATTTCCTCTTTTTTCTTTTTTTTTT
>CABHPH010145385.1:0-61427 GCA_902168325.1 Peromyscus nudipes | reverse complement strand
ATACACTAACCACTGAACCATGAATGCCTCTTACTGCTGGAGGGGAGGTACAAATGAAGGGGAAGAAGTTCAGATGATCCATGGGATGATGCATAAGAACTGCAGACAACATGAACTCATCCGTAGACTGAGAGAGATGGTCATAAAAAGAAATATTTATAAACAGGTATTCTTTACACACATGTATTTCTTGCTTGGTCAGCTACCAGAGCCTAAACAAAATAGCAATAAGCAAGTATAGCATGATGTGTTGCTTTCAAATATTCTCTCACAAAAGGGACCAGAGCTCCTTGATGAAGTAGCTACTTTGGGGACACAAAATGTACAGAAGAAGCCTAGAGCACATTGTATCACACTGCCTTGATGTAAGTGTAAGGCGGGGGGAGGGTGAAAGAGAGAGAGAAATATCTATGTCAGACCTTCTGAATAGCCAAAGCTTGAACACTTTGAGGAAGGAGAAATCTGGGGGAAAAGGATCAAGAAGTGAGAGGAGAAGGGGCCAGCCACCTAGTCACCCAGTCAGACATGGAATAAGAAGGAAGGTAAAGATATATACAAATAGAGAAAGGTAAAAGCTGTATAGAAAAGCCTTTTTCATGCTAAATAGAAACATCAACAAAAAAAAAACAATTAAAAAATGTCTGCACAGGGCAGGACACCAGCATTCCATAGCTATGGTGTTGAATGAAGTTTTGGTCAAATGAATCTCTCTGATCGGGCCACTAGCTTTAGGCTTGGCTTTCACCAACTAAGAGCAGGGCAGAGCCAGCTGATAGATTTTCATGGAGGACCCAGCTGTAGCTTTAGCAATTTAAAGTTTGCTCACACAGTCAAAAAAAGACTAGAGATATGCAGTAAAAGAGGTCCAAATTGGAAAAAAACAAACAAACCTCTAAACAGATTCCAGTGGGTTTTACAATGTGTGTAGGCTTAAGAAAGAAAAAAAATGGGTATATGACAGTCATAGAAAGAAATAAATGTATTAAAACTAATAAAATTTTTAAAGAGACAGTAAAAGTAATACACAAAAAAAGGTCACATAAAGATGGGAAATACACAGGGAGTCTGGATCTGGATCCTATATATTATTGTGTTGATTTTGATTTTTGAATGCTGATAAGCAAAAGACAGCTGCTTGGAGACTTGTGAACAGGACTGAAAAATTGAACTAACCTAGATACTGTAGGGCTATCTTAAAGAAGAAGTAAAATATATTTGTCAAATGGAAATCAAAAATGCTTTGGAGAAGAGTTTTTTGCTTTTGTTTCCATTGGAAACAAGAGGCTGTGGGGTTTTTTGTTGTTGTTTTATATTTTGTTTTTGTTTTTTGTTTGTTTTTTTAGGAATGAGATGGATTTGGTTTGATCAAGGGAGGCCTCCTGAATCTTGACAGATGATATCTATCAGCAAAGGTTACTGCTGGTCTTCCCAGGACTTGGTCATTATCTCAAATTTTCTCAGGGACCCCGAAGATGCCTTTACCCACAGACAACAGGAAGCAGTCTAGAGAACATGATGCCCATATTCCTAAGAGATGGGGTGTGGGAGGCTTTTGGTTATTTGGTGTATTATGGTTGTTTATTATCACTTCCCAGAATATAGGATAAAAAAACAGCTGTTAATCTCAGATACTTTGCATTGGCATGGATTTTAGTATATTGATACAAATTTAGAAGCTATTTTGTTACACTGTATATATGTTTCTACTCTTGTTTAAGGTATTGTATTATGCAGTTCATTTAACAATGCAAGGTAAATTTCTAGTTTTTGAAAGCTATTATTATAAACTATTTAGGATAATCAAGAAACATAGTTCAGTAGTTAGTCATCTATAACAATCAAATTTGTAGATATGTTAGGTATGTTTTCAAGATCATACAGAGATATATTTTAGATAGATAAACTGTCTTCAAACACTTCAAAGATCTATAGAATATGGCATTTAAAATGTTTTGTTAACTTAGGGCTTTTTTAATGATAATGAGACACATCTGGTTCTAGCAGTTACAATTTACTTCATAAAAAGATGATGAGCATTGAAGAAACTCCATAGGAATTTGCTTTCATTGTGGCAACGTTAGCCATTTGGAAAAGAAATTGCTTAGCCTTGACTGCTTAACAGTATGCTGTCCAAACTGGACATGCAGGACCCACAGGAAAGTGACTGCTAAACTTTGTCAAAAACAAGGTGGGATGGTTCTTCAGGGTTCCTGCTTCATGGAAGAATTTGCCAGACATTCTGCAGGACACAAAGAAAAGCAACTGATGAACTTTGCCAATACAAGGCAGGAAAATCCTTCAAATTTCCTGCTTCTCTGAAAAGTCTGACAGATACTCTAGGCCTGTAAGCTGAAGGTGGATGCCCCAATGTTGCAAAGGAACTTTGGGTGACTGTCTAGGCAGCCAGGTATCTTTGTTATTTCTAGAGTTTTGGAAGTTGCTTGCAATGCACTTCCTATTTACTCAGATAATATTATATCCTTCTGGGTCTTTGATGGAGTTAAAGACTAAATAATTTGAGTTATAGTTTTCCTTACTTACTTTATAGAAAGTAAATTAGGTATAAAACTTTGGATTCACTAAGATAAGATAGATAATGGCATGTTTGCTCTGAATTTGCTAAATACAAATGAACTGAATATTGTAAATGTAATTCTTACTTGATAACTGTTTTTGTTGTATACAGTTTTATTATGTTAAAGTTAAAACCTTTCATTTTTATTTAGACAAAAAAGGGGGGAAATGTTGTGGAATATTATTTTAAGGTGGGTTAAATTTGTTTATGCTGTGGAACATTTGTTTAATGATGCAAAGATGTGTTGCATTCTTTTATGTTACATTTAACTCTGAAGCTGTGTTACTTTGCCTGCCTAAAACACCTGATTGATCTAATAAAGAACTGAATGACCAGTAGTATGGCACAAGAAAAGATAGATGGGGCTGGCAGGCAGACAGGATAAATAGGAGGAAAAATCTGGGGGAAAAGGATAAGGATCTAGAGAAGAAGGGGCAAGCCACACAGCCAGACATGGAATAAGGAAGGAAAAAGATATACAGTAATAGAGAAAGGTAAAGACCCAGAGGCAAAAGATAGATGGAGATAATCTAGTTAAAAAGCTGGCAAGAAACAAGCCAAGCTAAGGCTGAGCATTTATAGGTAATAATAAGTCTCTGTGTGTATTTATTTGGGCCCCTCAAAGAGCAAAGAGTAAAAGCAATCAACAATGTAAGAAAGTACTTTTCACTACGAGGTATGAATACTTTCATAATTCATATCTGTTACCTTAAACTCATGCCACTTATATCTGACTACTAAAAATCCCAACAAAAATATTTAACTGAGCATCTTTTTATGTAATCACAAGTATAAATCCAATAAATTAATTAAAGATCAGATAAATTACCATACTGAAGGAACTTCTTCCTCCTATCCAATAGTTTTACTGAAATGCAAGCATGAAAATCTATTTTGCTGGAGATCTCTTCAGACAAATTATCTTTCCTGCAAACATTTTCTCTCACCACTCCATTCAGGGCAGATGCCTTGGCCCACTGGATAAGCATTTATTAAATGTTTATAAAACGACCACTGCTTACAAGTTTTCAAAGGAAAATTTACCACTTGCCACCAAATTCAAGCTGATCAAAATGCCAAGAAATGTTTTTGGAAATACTCAAAGCACGAATAGTTTTAAGAGTGAAAATATTCAGGAGCACATGATAAGTGCAACACCTTGAGTTGTGCTAACAGCAACTAGATGCAAGGAGATCCTGGGTACTACAGAAGGAAGTCTCCCTGCTCTCTCTGCATGGAGTGGAAAGTTACAAATGAAAATACATGCTGTAAGGAACAAGGACACCAGTAGTGACCAAGGACCCTCCCTGAGCAAAAAGCCAAGCAAAAATTACCCTGAAGAAGCAGTTGAACAGATAAGCCCTCACCCTGAGCAAAGTACACCCGTGTGTAAGCATGGCATCCTCACTGCAACCTTTTGAGATGGGAGCAGGTATCCTCACCTGATAATGACCAAAATCGTAGCAATGAATTTGCCAGATCAGACAAATGAATATTGGAACTGGTGTGGCTACACCCCAAGGCTGTACACTGCTGTTCTTATGGAACTCCATCCTCTACAATCAGCCAGCTTTCTACTGTCAACAATAACATCAGAAAAGTAACCGGTACACAGAGTTTTCAAGCAGAAGGAGACTTATGTGTGGATATCTGTGTTTTCAGTGTTCTTCATTCACCGTCTTTCTCACAGTTTACTCCTGTGATCTCAACCCTCCAGTGACTTGCCCCCATCTCCTCAAACCTTTTTTGACTTCTCACTCACTGACCTCAAGATGCACATCTCACCCTGCACTCAATGGAAGAGTACAGAGAACTAACCTAGAATTTTCTCTCATTCCTGGATTCATCTGTTCACAGTAGGGCATGGCTGCTGGTTTCATTTAAAGGTAGAGTCCAGGGATGTATGTGCAGTACATTTATGAACACATGGAAACATATTCCCTCACAATATGTGTTCATATATATTTATGTTCATATATATATATGTTCTATGATAAGATGGATTCTCCACAGTTGGAAGGAATTATCACAAGATTCACTGTAGTTGTACATTTAAGAAAGCATTCTTTCCCTATGAGCTATAATTATATTAATGACTGATTTGCTAAATTTGCCTGTATAACTGGCATCTGTCTAGTAAATAAAACACTTTGTGAGTTGTTTTGATGTAAACACCCAATAATACAACGTTTAAAAAAAATAGCCAAATGACTCTTCCTCCTAACAGGACTACTGCATGGCACACAAGAAAAGCAATTTTAGTGGTAATCCATCAAGGTGAATTTACTTTTCTACAAAATTTTCTCAGCATAGTATTAAGTTGAACATGCTTATCATTGTACAGACAAAGCAGTAAATACTTATTAAATAACCAATTTTTAAAAATTTACAAACTAACAACCACTCACTGCCCAAGCTAAGCTTATCCCAATGCTCACAAGTGTTTCTGGGAATGCCCCATGTCGACCAACTTAACAATGAAAACATTCACCTGGTCTATGAACTTTCAGCAACATCAGCCTGGCCCTGAGCCGCTTAGTGGGCTCTGCATGGGTCTTCTATGTCACCCTGGGGCCACATGAGCTTCTGTGGCCACCTAGGCAGGTTCAGGGTGCTCCTGAGCTTGCTCCGAGCCACAGGAGACAGAGGAGTCCGCACTTGACTGAGCTTTGCCGTTGGCGAAGGCCAGTGGGACCGTTGGTGAGAAGGGCGCGTGCTCTTGTGCCATGTGACCAAAGGACCCGGCACCTGCTGGTCTGCGGAGGCCAGCTGACCCAGCACCAGCTGAGAATGCCAGTGCTGCCTCCCTACCCCAGTCCCGCCCCATCTTGTGGCCACGCCCCACTCCTCCAAGCCCCGCCCCTAGCCCAGCCCAGCCCAGCCCCTAGCCCCAGCTTAACACTCTCTAGCAAGCCCCTTCCACCCGGGGAGTCCTATTCACAGCATGAGGTACCTGTACGGACTGGCACTGTGCAGCTCACTGGAAATCGGTCACTTCCCAGGGACCCAAGCCCTACTGTATTTTTCACTAAGCCTGGGAATTTAGTGAGACTCAGGTAACTGGTGTTTTGTTGTGACAGCCACGTTGGTGCTGGTTTAATTCCACCTTAGCGGGGAGTGATTATTAATGCCCAGCTGTGCCTTCTGCGGGCCCAGTCTTGTAGTACGGAGTTCGTGCCTGGTTTACATTCGTTGTTCAGGTCTTGCTTCCAAAGGTGGCCTTTACTCTAAAAGCCCAGAAGGCATTTTCGCGACCTTAGCAGATGACAGTACTTAAGAAACCTCCAGGCTTGCACTGATAACATAAACTCCCCCAAACCATATCAAAGGCAGCTTTTCCCTCTAGCTCCTTGCTCCCCGACCTTGGCATCGAACCTAGTAAGTAGATCAGGCTGGCCTTGAACCGTGGTGACCCTCCTGCAGGCTTCAGCCTTCTGAGTGCTGACATTACATATTCACAGGACAAGCGAGTTTAAACAGGTCTGGTAGAATTAACAGATTGCAGCCATTGTTTTTTAATTTCACCCTTTCAGCGAACCATCAATTACGCAACCGTATCAGCCGTCTTTTGAAGATTCTGCCTACTTAAATTGTACGCTAAAATGTTAACATTGCAAAAAATACTCGAAGATGGTAGGTACATTGATCTGGCATCTGAATATGAAGAGTTGTAAACTGTTTTTGTGGTTGTGTTTATGATACTGGGGATGGACTCAGCATGTCCCCCAGTCAAGCACATTTCCTCTGATATATACTTCCTGTTTTTTTTTAATAAAATAATTTAGATTGTTATTGTTTTATGTTGGCATTTAGAACAGATTATTTAATTTTGTATATGTCAATGTGGACGAAAACCATGGATTCCACATACATTAACTCTACATCCTGTAAACATACTAGAGTAGTGGTCCTCACTGGATGATATGTTACCGGTTTCACTGTTCGATCCATGGGTGGATCAGATCTATGCATGGTTTGAACTCACATCAATGAAAAGCAAGAGAAAGTGTCTTTTCCCTATGGAAAGTATCTTTCTTTCCACTTACAGCTTAATTAAATGTTTTCTTTCTTCTTGTCAGATTTCCACAAATTTCACATCATTCTTCAAAATGATAATCGTGTTTCCAAAATTTTCTCGAACATGCCATGTTTATTGTCAGCACAGTGATTAATGTCTCTCAGAATATGGAAGAGACAGTGTGGAAATAATGTCTATTTGTATTTATTGCTTTGGAAAGATAGGCATGACATCAGAGAAAGGTCTCTATTTAAACTAGCAACATGTAAGGGATGAAGAGGTGGCCAGCTGAAAAAGTGCTTCTGCAACCAGTGAGGACCCAAACTGAGCACAATATGTTTGTTCCTCTAGGTAAAAGATAGTAAGACCCTGTCTCAAAAAATAAAGTAGGGAGTTGTTGAGGAAGAGATCAACTCTGGATTGAGAGAAGTCGACACTGGATCTTGACTTCTGGATTCCACAGGTGAACACACACTTACCCATCTATAAACATAGGCAAACACATGTAAACATGTACACACACACACACAAAATTAAGCAACTGTTAGAGGGAACAAGGGTCCTTGCACCCACAGATCACTAGAGAAACCAGGAATGCTAAACACATAGGGGACTCTTCTCAATGGGGAAGCTAAAATACCTGTTTTCCCACCCAAAAGACTGGGAGTGGATTTTGTTAAGGACTTGGGGACCTTTTTGCTATCTATGGAGGTAGACCTCAGCTACCTTTATTATAGTGGCAGACCTCACCCAAAATTTCCAGAATGATTATCCCATACTCTTCCTCCCTGGACCATTACCCATCCTTAGGGGAGATGTCACATGTTCTTTATGGCCTGCTTGAATTCTATGCTGTCAATGAGAGATCTCACTAGATTCTAGGCCTTTTAGGTATAGAACCCACCCTCACAGTCATGTGTACTGTGTAAACGAGTCTCTATGTAGTCACACCTTAAGCTTTATTGTGCACCTAGAACTGGACTGATTGTTGCCTGAAAACTTTTTCCAAAAAAAAAAAAAAAAAATGGTTGAACTGTGTTTTAAATAGGCTGACATGAACAGCCTGGCATTAGACTCCCCCAAGACTGATTCAAGTTGACAGAGTCAACGTGTACCAGGTTTTCATTCTCATCTCTTTGCATGGTTTGCTTCCCTGTTTGACACCTGCAGGGACACCCTCAAACAACTTTGTAAAATTATCAATATTCTGCAATAAAAGGGCTGTAAATAGTAAATTATGTTTTTTAGCTTTACACCTCAACCTGTGCCTACAATCCCAGGGACTGTGGGGCCTCAGGCAGAAGGACACTGTGAAATGATTAGTTCCACACTAATCATAGCCAAACAGTGAGGTCTTAACTGAAAATAGTGTTTATACATTTTTTAAAAATGGGAAAAATGAGTCTCTATCAACAAGGGCTGACTCAAGAATTAAGAATATTTTTATATAGGTTTTTAAATTTTCTGACTTTTCCATGCTTGTGTACTAATTTGACTTTATAATATGAAAATAAAAATTTTAATTTATACAGAAACAAGCTGGGCAGTATGACAAAAATTTCCGTTTCCATCTACTCAGGAGGCTGAGGCAGAAGAACACAAACCCAGGAGCCCAGTGCATCCTGCGCAACAAAAGGAAAACCCAGGTCAACAGAAAAAGGGAAAGTAAGTTGTTTATTTGCTTCTAACTGCATCTGGCTAGCCTTATGTTAACTTGACACAAGATGGAGTTGCTTGGGATGAGGGAGCTTCAGTTTTGAAAATGCTCCTACCAGATTGGTCTGTGTGCAAGCCTGCCTGGTAGGTATTCTCTTACTTAATGATTGGTGTAGGAAAGCCCAGCCCATTGTATGTGGTGACACCCCTGAGTTGTTGGTCCTGGGTTCTATAAGAAAGCAGGCTGAGCAAGCCATGAAGAGCAAGCCAGTAAGCAGCACCCCTCCATGGCCTCTGCATCAGCTCCTGCCTCCAGGTTCCTGTCCTGTTTTGAGTTCTTGCCCTGACCGCCCTCAGCAATGGAGTATGACCTGTAAGTTATGAGGTAAAGTAAACATCTTTCCTACCCAATTTGCTTTTGGTTGTGGTGGTTTTTTTTCACAACAATAGAAACCCAAACTAAGAGTTGGTTAAACTTAATGTTCTACAAGCTTGACTTAAACAAACACAGGTGCATTGCTAAGAACCTGTGGTCTGGAGTACTGAACATTTCAGTTGCATCTTTTGCTGAGGGTCTCACAATGCTGAAATCAAGTTATCTGCCCATTACTCCCGCATCTAGAGACTGCATTCTCCACTGCTGTGGTTTGGAACTTAGCCTTCCGCCAAGGCCTATTGCTACTGAGGCTGGTGTGCTCTTTAAGACATTAGTGTTCTTTTGTGCTTTGTGACACAGCTGTCCCACAGACCTCCTCCACCATGTACTCCTGATGGCATGATGTACTGTGCTGCCATAGGCCTAAAGCAGCCAAGCCTGGCGGCAAGACACTTGAACCTCTATAAATAGGAAGTTGCTCTTAAGTCGATTTCCTTGGGCTTTCTATCATACCACTGGCTACCACGTGACAAGCCTCAAGAGGACAAATCATCATTTCTTTACACAATTAGAATCTTTTCAAGCCTGCTGTGCATGCACACACCAATAACTCCAGTACTTGGGGAACAGAAGAAGGATCCTCAGTTCCAGGCAATGAAGCTTCCCAATGATCACTTCTGGATGATCACATCCTTCCCACCAATGCCTGGTAGTTGCCTGTCTCTGTTGGTGGAGTTCAGTCTTCTCAGTATTGTCATTATGCTGGCTTCTGTCAGAGTCACAGACACCTGAGAAGAATGAACCCCAAATAGAAATGATTAGCTCTGGATCCCAATTTTGAGAGTCTCTTCTATTATCGATAGCATGGCCATTCAGGGGTTTTTGTTTGTTTGTTTGTTTGTTTGTTTTGTTTTGTTTTGTATTAAGAAATTTTTTACTCACTCCACATACCATCCATAGATCCTCCCACCCCCCAGCCCTCTTTCCCAAGCCACCTCACATCCCCACATCCCCCAAATCGAGGTCTCCCATGGGGAGTCAGCAGAGCCCAGCACACTGAGCCTAGGCAGGTTCAAGCTCCTTCCCACTGCACCAAGGCTGTGCAAGGTGTCACACCACAGGCACCAGATTCCAGAAACCTGCCCATAGACCAGGGACAGATCCTGATCCCCCTGCCTGGGTGTCCCACAAAAAGTTCGAGCCAAACAACCGTCTTCCGTATCCAGAGGGCCTAGTCCAGTCCCATGGGGGCTCCACAGCCACCAGTCCACAGTTCATGGGTTTCCACTAGTGTGGCCGGTCATCTCTGCACGTCCTCCCATCATGATCTTGACGTCCCTCACGTGCAGAATCCCTCCTCTCTCCCATCAATTAGATTCATTCAGGGTTTGTGATGAAGTAGTAGTGCCTCAAAGTAGAGAGAAAGCGGTAGAAGAAATATGTTTAAGGTCATGGCCAGAAAGCAAACAAGAAAAGGAAAATAAGCCTGGTTTCTAGTCGTTTATGTGTGGTAGTGACCAGTGGGGGTCTAAAAGGGCCTGAAGAAAAATGAATGTATGTTTATTGTTCTCTGGGGGATTGGGGTTGGGGGGTGGGGAAGCATCAAGTATGGCCCGATACCTAACATTTGTGCGGAAGGTGAGCATTGTCCATCCAGAGCTGATCCATGGCAGTGTATGTGAGGCATCAAGTGGTGGGCTGTCCAATAGGGTTTGATCACTAGCAGTGTGAGTGTTGGTTGTTGTGCTGGGAGGGTGTCCCGTAGAGTCAGATAACTAGCCTTGTATGTGGGTCTGCAGGGATGGGTAGAAAACTGGATACTGAGAAGTTTAACGGGAAGAAGGTGTCCAGCATAGCCTGGAACTAGAAATGTATGTGGGATGGTAAAAGGGTGGGCATCTAAGAGGGTCTAGTCCCTACCACTGTGTGGGAGAAAAGGGGGTAGGTCCAGTATGGTCAGACACACAGCAGTGTAGGGTGATGGGGGCAACGTGGTGGTGCTGGTCCCATCTTGCTGATAGTATAAGCTAAGTAATAGTAAGATGTCCGTCATTGCTTGATCCCTGGCAGTGTATGTGGGGTTCTGGTCAGAAATCCAGAAGGGCCTTTTATCTAACAGTGTATCGGATCTGCTCTGTGACAGTAATTCACATGACACAGTGGTTCTCAACCTTCCTAACACTGCAACCCTTTAATACAGTTCCTCACGTTGTGGTGACTCCCAACCATGAAATTATTTTCATCGCTACTTCCTAACTATAATTTTTCTACTGTTTTGAATCATAATGTAAATATCTGATATGTGACCCCAAAGGGCATGTAAGTTGTGTGGTAGTCAGATGCCCAATAGGACCTGTTCCCTCGCAGTGTGTTTAGGGCATCAGTGAGGGTGGGAGGGGATCCAGTAAGGGGGTGCCTGTCTTGAAATACAGCGGTGTGTTTCTGGACAGAGATAGTGAGGGGAACGTGTCCAGTAGGGGCTGATACCTGGAATAATGGGGTAGGATGGGAGAGGGGTCTAGCAGGACACAAATTGTAAGAGTGTACAGTAGCCCTCCTATCTTACAATGCATGCAGTTTGGGATAGCATCAGGTATTAGTACTCCATAGCTTAAGTAGAGAGGTGAAAGGGGTGTGGTGATAAGCAGGGATTGATATTTAGTGTTTTACATGAAGTGGTGGAAGGCTTATACTCAGCAAGTCCTGGTAAGTAGTGTTATATTGTGGGGATACCCACCCCCACTTTTTCCCCAGGGCACTCTTGAGTAGGGAGAAGGGAGAAATATTTAGATCGACATATAGAGGGGAGAGAGACAGGTAGAAACACAGGACAGCCTCGGGAGGGCCTGGATCAAAACCCACCAGCCCCTTCTGTCTCTTCTAAAGGGCTATTCGTAGAAATGCCAAGGGGTGGAGCAAAAGACCTCCCCTTAGCACAGCCAAGTGCAGACCCTTCCAATCACCTGGTGACCACGCAGGTGGTCAATCCATCCCCTTATGCAGCCCTGCTGGGTTAAGCAAGCTCAGATCTCACCAGGAAACCTCTGTGGGTACCCACATTATATGAGCAAATGGAGGGGAGGGGAGGGCCTGATTCCCAACCTAGATACACTGGACTTGTTCGCTTTGCACTGTTGTCTCACATACTGTTAGATTTCATGCTATGCTAGCCCTACTTGTAGCTGGAGAGCTTCTCTCTGGGTCCCACCAAGCCCCAGCAGTCCAACAGTCCACTTATAAAATAAACACACAGACGCTTAAATTATTTACAAACTGTATGGCTGTGGCAGGCTTCTTGCTAACTGTTCTTATAGCTTAAATTAATCCATTTCTATAAATCTATGCCTTGCCACGTGGCTCGTGGCTTACCGGCATCTTCACATGCTGCTTGTCTTGGTGGCAGCTGGCAGTGTCTCCCTCACTCAGCCTTCCACTTCCCAGAATTCTCCTCTCCTTGTCTGGCCTATTTCCTGCCTGGCCATTGGCCAATCAGTGTTTTATTTACTAACCAATCAGAGCAACATATTTGACATCCAGAACATCCCACAGCACCCACCCCCACTTCCTCCACACCATAGAAACTTCTACATATCAGGCCCTGCTGGACAGCCTACCACCAGACTTCCACTTACGCTGCTAGGAATCAGGTTGCACTGAAGACCCAATCCTTCTGAGGCCCCATATACACTTCTATGTTTCAGGTCAAGGTGAGTAGCCCTAGTTCCCATATGAAATGTTAGATTCAGGGCCTTACAAGAGAGCGTCCACACACTGACACCTAACATGCTATATGTCTTATCAAGCCACGCGGGGCATCCCACTGTTAACGCTGGACAGGCATACGCTTGTTGTAAGTGCAAACAATGCTGCTGCCCCTCTATCCTACATGAAATGCTACGTATAGGGTTGTCTTAGTTACTTTTCTATTGCCGTAACAAAGCACCATGACCACCAAGGCGACTTATAAATCAAGGAGTTTAATTGGCTTACAGTTCCGGGTGGTTAACGTTTATGATGGCAGAGCAGGGACACTGGGGTAGGTGGATGGGGTAACTAACACCACGAACCACAAAGAGGAAGCAAAGAGAGGGCACACTGGGAATCACACCAGTCTTCGAAAATTCAAAGACCGCCCCTAATGACACCTCTTCCAACACGCCAACACATCCTAACACTCCCTAACAGTTCCACCGACTGGGGACCAAGTATTCACACAAATGAGCCTGTAGGGGCCATTCTCATTCAAACCACCACACAAGGCCGATGCCCCCATTGACACCCAACACATCCTGTTTTCACTAGGCCCTACTGGACAACCCTATCTCTCTGATCCACTGCCCCACATACACCGCTGGATATCATACACTATACAGACATGCTACATGAGCTGGCCAGCTTCCCCACAGCCAGAGCCCACATGGCATCAGGCCTTGCCCAACAACCCCCTGCAGCTCTGCATACACTGCTACAAATCAGGTCCTCTGAAACCCCTCCCAGCCCACATTTTGTGATAGGTACCCAGCAGCGCTGGCTACATCCTACCTATGATGCCCTCAACAAACAGTGGTATTAATCACATCCTGCTAATCATATCCCCATACATTTACTGCTATGTATCAGGCTATTGTGGACCACTGGCCCACACAGCTCCAAGTACACTTTCATAACGTGCCCTGATGGACACAGCCCTGCCACTTGACCAGACATATTACCGATTATTTGTTCCCACTGCTCCCGCCTGACCTCCATGCACTACTAGATTTCAGGTCTGGTTAGACTCACCCCTGCCGCACCATCCATGTCACTCATACAGTGGCAGCATTAGTGACTGCTCACCAGCCCCCTGCATTGCCTCACACATGATGAGGTATCAGGGCTTGTAGGATAGCACCCATGCCCCACCTAAACTGCTAGGTACCAGCCCATTTAGGAACCCTCTCCTTCCCCTCATAAAGTACCAGCATCCGGCACTGTTAAACTCACCCTCCACTCCTATAGCTTCCCAGTGTACAATGCAAGTCTACACGCCATGATCATCATTCCTGTTTGCCCAGAAAAACTCTAGGGTCAGGTTCAACCAGATAGTAGTCCTGGGTCCCTGCCCACAAGTACTGCTGGGTTTCAGATGGTGTGTCCTTCATATACAGTGCTGGATAGAAGACCATGAGCACCACAAATACACACCATGCAGGGCTAAGCATCAGCACAAGTGATACACCATTTCTCCCCTACTATGAGACATCAAGTATTGCTGCTCTCCCAAGACTGACTGCTACGTATCAGATTTGTACAGCTCCACACATGCCACCACACACACACACACACACACACATACACACACACACACACACACACACACACACACACACACACACACGCTATCAGTGACTGTGAGAAACTAGACATCGAACCCAGCAGAAGAAATCAAGCAAGCTGTGGAGGCCCAAATTACTCAGGGTCAGAGAACCTGAGCTTGCTTTACCCAGCAGGGCTGCATAAGGAGATGATTTGACCATGGGCTTATTTACCAGGTGTTTGGAAGGGTTTGCACTTGGCTGTACGGTGTGCTTTGATCTAGCAAGGCAGAGGTCTTTTGCCTCTCCCCTTGACATGTTACAAGAAACCTTTTGAATAAACTATCGAGGCTGTTGGGTATTGATCCAGGCCCTCCCCAAGCTATCCTGTGTTTCTGTCTTTTTTCTCATCAGCTAGATCTCTCTTTCTATCTGATATTTTCTTATCCCTCTCTCCTCCTCCTAAAGAACCCTTCAAAAAGGTGGGAGCTGGCCTCCCACAGCTAGCATGTAAGCATTCATTTCTCTCTGCTCTTGACTGTAGATGCAATGGGACTAATCCTTTGAGGCTCCTGCCTTGATTTCCCCACAACGATGGACTATAACCAGGAACTGTACACCGAAATAAACTAGCTTCTCTGCCATGTCGCTTTTTTGTCAGGGTATTTTATCACCACCACAGGAATGGCACCAGGACACCATCCCATGCCTGGCTCCTCTACACTGCTGGGAATCTGCTTGTGGCCCTTGAGTGTGGGGGCGGTGGGGTATTTAGCAGGTCTGATAGCAGTGTGGGGGTGGGGCTACTCCAGCCATGATGCCCAGCTTCAATCTCTAAAGCCTAGTGATACTCTGCAGAGCCCACCCAAGCCAGCAGCTTTTAAGTCCTTTCAGTTTTGTGAGATTTGCACAGCCATGGCCTGCACGTGTCCTACTGTGACCTCACGAGGAGCCATTGTGAGAGTCCACCCAGTGGAGATAATGGTGTGGCCTGGCCTGGGTTCTGTGGGTCTAAGAGGCGGGGTGGAGTTTTAACCTGTGTGATTTACTAATCTCTAGTGAGGTTGTGTGGTTTGTGTGCAGCGTGTGTGTCTGTGTGACTGTGTGTAGGGGTGTGTGTGTGTGTGTGTGCTCTGTGTGTGTGACTGTGTGCTGTGTGTATATACATCCTTGTGCATGTGTGAGTGTGTGTGAGTTCATCTGTTGGCCTTGTACAGCTACTGGGGAAGGCCAGAGCTCCACCGTCAGTGACTCCCTAAAGGTAGGTTGACAGCCTTAATTTCCAAAGCAGTCATTCGTTGGCCTGTGTTTCTCCACTTAAGCTAAGCTGGTTGGCCCAGGAGCCTCTGGGATCTGCCTGTCACCTGTGTGCTGAGGTGAAAGCTGGTGACACTAGACCTGTTCTGTGTGGGTGATTCTTTGTTCTCATCATTGTGGTGGGGAGTGATCCTTTACATCTAACTCAGGACCTCAATCTTGCAAGGGAAATTCTTGACTGAATGAGGCCTCTCTAGAGCTCCTGGACACTTGGTTTTCTGTTGTTAGCTCTATTTATTTTTCTGCTTATATTCTTATTTTCTCCAGTGTTTAATGGTTTGGGTGTTTGGGGCTTTTTTTTTCCCTTTACTTTTGCTGACTTAAATTTTTGTTATATTTTCATGTCATTTATTTTGGTTTTAACCTTTTCAAAACTATTCATAGATCATTAGTAGTATAGCTGACATGTGGGATTTATACCTGTTAGGATTGTGGTTGGTTTTGATTTTCGAATACTTCTTGTTTTGTTTGCTTTTTACTTTTGCCTGTCTGCCTCTGTTTCATGAGTTTTCGTGTGCTTCTGTTTCTGTTTTGATTTCTTAAGGTGTCCTGGCTTCCTTTGGATTTCATTGATTGATGTCTTAAGTAGCTGATCTTTGGTTTGGGCTATTGGTTTTAAAATTTTGTTTCATTCATATACTTTTTCTCACTCAATTTTGTTCTATTCACTTCTTTCCCTATTCCCCAATTCCTGTTTCAGTCGTTCGAGTAGCATCCAGAACATTCCTGAGCTGTGACTTCATTGGATGGTGAGTTGGGTCTTGGTTTGGGTGTTGAGTTTGGGTTTTGTCTGTGTGTGTCTTCAGTGCTTATAGCACAAATCCTAATTGGTCTTATAACAATAACCCAGAGCCAGATATTGAGTTAAATGCTAAAAGATCAGAAGAAACAAGCCACAGCCACTTCTCACCCCGCCAACTCCTGAGCCAAAAGGGGAAGATCCTGTCTCCAGGAATCCTCAGACTGAATGCCCCTGAGTCCTCAGCTGAATGGGGGGCTGAAATTGTCTCCTCCCACCTTATATTCCTTTCCCTGCCAAGCCATATCATTTCCTGTTTCAACCTTCCTAGTGCTGGGAATAAAGGCTCCGCCTAGCTCCCTTTCTCTTGTAGACTGGATTAATCTCATGTAGACCAGGCTGTAATGTAAATCACAAGTCCATTTGCTGCTACCTCCTGAGTGCTGGAATTAAAGGTGTGTGCCACCACTGCCTGGCCTCTATGGCTAACTCTGTGGCTGGCTCTGCCTTCTGATCTCCAGACAAGCTTTATTTGTTAGAGCATACACAAAATGTCACCACAGGTGCTCCAGTTGAAAGCTACTTGTTGGTGGGGTTTACACTTTGTCCTTTGTTTTGACTTTCTTGCCCAGGATTTTGTGACTTTCATCCCACATGTCTCTGTACATTCCCTTATATCTCCTGTCTCCCTCCCCTCCCCTTTTCTTTGCAGCAGTACTACCAACCATGTCCAGCGATACAGAGGAGGAGTCCTCAGAGCCCAGCACCGTGCCCAGCATCTTTGGTGAAGAGGTGTTCACCAGGCAGTACACCATCCTGAAGGCCTTAGGCCAGGGTGGCAATGCGAAGGTCATGCTGGCCCTGCATCGTCTCACAGGCGCCACAGTCGCTGTGAAAGCTCTGGTGAAGCAGGAGAAGTGGTGTGAGCCGCCAGTGTCTGAAGTCGACATCATGAGGATGCTCAGACATCCTAACATTGTTTCCCTCCTGCAGGTGATAGAAACGGAATGGAACATTTATTTAATTATGGAAGTGGCTGAGGGAGAACAGCTATTCAATCGTATCCAGAAGTCTGGATGCCTGAAGGAAGATGAGGCTAGAAGCATATTAGTTCAGCTGTTTAGTGCCATAGGCTACTGCCATGACGAAGGTGTCGCTCATAGAGACCTAAAGCCTGACAATGTCATAGTGGATGAGCACGGAAAGGTGAAAATTATTGACTTTGGCCTGGGTGTCAGATTCAGGCCTGGGCAAAAGCTGGAAAAGCCATGTGGCGCCTTCCAGTTCATTCCTCCTGAAGTCTTCCTGGGCTTCCCTTATGACGGCCCCAAAGCAGATGTCTGGACCTTGGGGGTCCTCTTATATTATATGGTGACAGGGTTTGTCCCATTTGCAGGGGCCACCTTGTCAGAACTCAGGGAACAAGTTCTGCACGGGAGGTATGACATCCCCTATCAGCTTTCCAAAGACTTAAGGAGCATGATCAGCCTATTACTAACAGTGAATTCCAGGCAGAGGCCAACTGTGCGGGACCTCATGGGTCACCCATGGCTTCAGAAAGGGGAAAAGACGTTTACAATTCATTGCAATGGAGACACCAGCTGCCCAGACCTTGAAATTATGGCAGCCATGCAAAACATTGGGTTTGACACCCAGGATATAAGACAGTCTTTAAAACACAGGAAGTTCAATGAAACCATGGCTGTATACCACCTACTGAAATGTCAGGTATGCCAGGACCATGACAGTAATGTCCACACAAAGGTAATGAACCCAGGAGCAACACCTTTCCCTTCTGTTGAAGACCCTGACATGTTTTCCCTGCCCCTCAGGAGAAGGGCCAGTGAACCTTCTCTTCGGATGTTAGTCTCACCCACAGAAAACCCTGATCAGAGTCAAAGGAAGGAGATGGATGACCCTGACCTGCCCGAGAAGACACCCAATCTGGGCAGAGGTCACAAGCGCTCTATGACTGCACCATGTATTTACTTACCAAGAGACATTGTGATTGATGTGGAAGACACCAGCTTCTCCACTAGCTCCCGCTCAGAAAAGGCCTCAAGTGGCCTGGAACAGAGCCGAACTTCAACCTCAAGCTCCCTGCAGCCCAGGGGCTGGGCAGGATGGAAAAAGAGGATTCGGACATGCATCCTCAGACTATGCTGCTGCATGTCACCCCACAAAAGGTGTCCAAGGAAGGTGTACCCCCCCAAAGTGAGGGGACACTGAGATGACAAGAGGTGTGAGGCATGGTCCAGGTATGTTTCTATATTTGCATTTATCTATGCTTTTACTCATGGCCTGTGCAGAGACAATTATTTTCAAGTTCTTGGTGTGCAATGAGTTGAGAGGGTCTATTTAGATACTGTGTGATGTGGGCTTCCCTAACATCAAAAACAACTAAAATTCTTTCTTACTCCAAGAGGGAAGAACCAGGACTCAGTCACAATCAAATCAAAACCAATGTCCCATGCAAATCAGATGCTGTGGCTCAGTATCCCAAGCCCAAGACTCAGGCTCTTCTGGGCTCCACTCCTCCTCTGTGTTCCTGTGATGTGGTGTCTACAGCACACACATCCTGTCTTGTCAGGTCAGCCTCATTAAAGCAACATCTGTCACTGTTTCTGGTGGTCATCCCACAGTCCTGGCTTCTCCACCATGCTGGGGTCTGCTCTGCAAGGAGGCTACATCTTCAACAATGGCATCTCCTGGCCTCTCAAAGTACCGAGCCTCAGCTGTTCTCCACAGCCCTTTGAACCTTCAGCTTTCATGCACCCAACACCAGGACCACATGGGAAATTCTGACACATTATCCACTCTGGCTGCCAGCATGAGATGCAGCCCTTGCCAGTCCTGGACCACAGCTTCTATGTGATGACCCTGAGGAAATACTTTTCAGGAGATCTTGGCTCCATGATGCTTGTGTCTTCTTAGTCATCGCTGATGTCTCAGCCAAAGCTAAGTTGCATCAATTGTCCCAATTCAGCAAGGTTTCTCCTTAATGGTTCTGATCTCTTGTTAATCAAAGCGGATTCTTCAGTCCTTGCTGATGAGAAACCATAGGTCATTAGTTCAAAATATAGACTAAATGGCTCTGATAGTGTCTGCTTCTCTCTCAAACATCACCATCCAGGCCTCCATTCTATGCATTTCTCTCATCCTTCTCTGCCATCCCCCACCAGACAGCCCATTAAGCTTTGAGAACAGAGGCTCAGTGCAGGGTTCCAAACACTTCCATAATCCTCCCCATACCAGCATGGTCAGCTCTATCACAGCAAAAACCCCACAGTCATGGTGCAATTTTCTGTCTTAATTTGCTTTCTGTTGCTGTGATCAAACACTGACCAAAGGTAATGTTGTCTGGGCACAGGGTTTATTTGTCTTTCATGTCCCAATCACAGTCTGTCATTACAGAAACCCAAGGTTGGAACACACATAGAGAAGAAACCTATGGGCAGGAATTGAAGCGGAGACCATGGAAGAATGTATTCTCCTGGCTTGATCCCCATGATCATGTTCTGCTTCCTGCCTTATACCCTCAGGACAACCTGTCCACAGTGGCTGGGCCCTCTAAATCCATCATTAATCAACAAAATGCCCCCCAGACGTGCCTACAGGCTCTCTGATGGAGGAGTTTCCTCAACAGAGTCTCCCTCTTTCCAGATGACCCTAGTTTATGTCATCCTAAAAGAGATCTAACTAGCACAGCTCTCCACTGTAATCCCCTAAACTTCAAAACCAAGCATATTTGTTTCAAAGTGTCTTACTGTACTTAGTATTTGAGTATGTGCTGGTCCCTCAACTCATAAACAAGGGGAAAAATAAGAGCAAAACAATCCAAGAGTAAAAGTATTGTCTCTGAGAACAACTAGAAGGTCTATGTCCATTTTCAAGAGATTTGACTGTTGTTTGTCCCATGATGTAGAAATGGGAATGAGAAGCCGGAATTCTCACCCGGGAAGCTCATTCAAGTGAAAGCTGAATTAGTTTCCTTTTGGAAATCATGGAAGTCCAGCCTCTTTAGTTTCCTTCCCAGGGACCCAGGAAAGACACCACTAATGGTGAGAATATTCTGAGGGAAAAGAATCTAAGTACACAGCGCTCTTTCATCCAGCCACTTTATTCCTCTGAGATTAAATTCTATGTGCACAGCTTCATTCCGTCCCTTCTCCTCCTGTCCTCTCCTAACTCCAGCTCTCTTTCGTCTCCGTCCTCATCTTCATTCTCGTTCTTCCCCTTCTTGGTTCCTTCCCCTTCCTCTCCTGGAACTGGTCTCTCACTTACCTGTGGCCTGACTTTTACAATACAACGCAAAGCTTCCAAGATCCCTACTAGAGCCCTGATCGCCAGCTTTATTTGCAACCCCGAAGGGGAGTGAATAGAGGAGGTGGGGTCAGATAAGGCCTGGAATAAGTCACAAAGGGAATCTATGTGCTCAAGATATATTCTTATAAGTGGTTAAGGGAAACATTACAAGTCTATCATAAATGTGCTGAAACTACAGTCTTACAGGTGGTTAGGTAAAAGAGTCTGTAAGTCACTAAAATAAAACTGCCTCTATTTTCCTATGCTGCCATATACTGGC
Source organism: Peromyscus nudipes (assembly GCA_902168325.1). Lineage (NCBI taxonomy): Eukaryota > Metazoa > Chordata > Mammalia > Rodentia > Cricetidae > Peromyscus > Peromyscus nudipes. Next base: position 40,867 of record CABHPH010145385.1, on the reverse strand, counting down.
AGGGTGGATAACTCTGCTCAGAGCTAGGAAACCTGCCTCATAACTACATTGCACCTGGTATGCAAAGAACCCTTGTGTTCTCAGTCAATTGCTCTGGGATGCCATTTTGGGCTGTGAGAGAAAGGAAGGTTTGAGCTTCATTTGCACAAGAAACAAAGCTATGCACCTAAGTTCGCCTGTCTCCTAGGCCTAGGATGCTTGAGAAGAATTTCAGGCAAAATACACTGTTAAAAGTTCTTGGGGAAGTATGAGCACATATGAAATTCATAGCAGGAAATAGCTGATATATTAAAAGCTAAATAATACCAAATACTCCTTGAGATTTGGATTCCTCGGGAAGAACACCTTGATTTTTTCAGGTATAGCTTTACCATATTCAGCTGAATTCTTACTACGGTCCTGCAGCTCATAACAGATTCCAAGGTGGCTATCCCAAAGATTGTCCCCAGATGACTTCAGGTGGATGTTTGTGTGCCTCCTGACTTGATCCTGTTATATTTTGTTTACTCTCCCAACTGGGCTGCCCAAGTCTTCTATAGTTGATGTTTGCCAACCCCTAATGTGAGGTTGTTTTTTCTTTCTGCTATCTTGTTTGTTTTGATTTTAGAAACAGAGTTTCTCTGTGTAACAGTTCAGGCTGTCTTGGAACTTGCTTTGTAGACCAGGCTCTCCCCTCACAGAGATCCTTTTGCCTCAGTATCCACTGCCGTGATTAAAGGCATGGACTGTCACTGCCTGGCTCTGTCTGCTCTTCTTTCTGACATTTTTTACAAACTTTTTCTTCCTAGATGCTGAAAAACTTTCTTTGAAAACCAAAAGCACAATGATTGTATCTCCTTATATAGAACACATAAAACTATCTTGCTCATGAAGACCCTAAAATGTTGAGCTAAAATTAGTAAAGAGCCAAAAGATGTTTACCAGAGACTAAGAGCAGAGGCAGGTAGTGAGGGAGGCGTGGTCCTGGGTATGATGGAGATGGATTTAGTAGTTAGATCGGAAAGAGTGGGGGAGTAAGTGACAAAGGACCACATTTCAGAGGAACCAGCTTGTAGAGCAGAGCAGAGCAGGGTGTTCACAGTCATGAAGCATCCGGTCTTGTGCTCTCTCGCATTTTAAGTGGCCAGCCACGTGACACTGAGCTCCATGATCCTGTTGTCATCGTGTGGTCATTGTGTGGACACACAGAGCTGCAGAAGGAGGAGTGTGGGAAATCCTGCTTGCTATGAGCTCATCGTTCCTGGTCTCGAATGTTCCTTTGTCTAGGAGGGAGGTAACAAATAGTGGAGATTTCTACATGGGAGTACTCCTGCCATCTGGGAGTCTCTTGGGGAATTCCAATTGATTAGAGAAGGGCCATTGATGCAAAATAAACAGCTGGAAATAAACAGCATCAACTAGAACAAAAGGAACAATCCTCCTAGCTGCCAGACCAGGATACAGGCAAATCCTCAGCTGCAATCTGGGGACACAGTCCCCCATCCCTCCTGCCCAACTTCCTCTTCCACATAGAAGGGACAGAGGGGATAGACATTGGCTCTGCTGGAAACCACCCCACCACCCCAGTTTTAGCAGCCTTTGACTTGCTCTTCTCTGGATTTGACAGGCTTTCTTCTGACTGGCCTCTCCATCTCAGCACATGCAGAAGCCCAGTCAAGCAGCATGGAAGTCTATCTTTTCCCAGTCTGCTTCTCATTGGCTCCTGTTTCTGGGTGGTGTCCTAGTACCCAGGCGACCTGACATCAGAGGAAGACTGGGGAGTTCACAGTTGGACACACTGCCCTGCTTGTCAGAAAAGAAAGAGGAGGGAGACTGGTGCTGCCCTCAAGACTTTCCAGAAATGGACCACCCCAGACTTGATGCTCCAGCTCAGGCTGGGAGCTCATTCCTGCTCCATCCTCTAAAACTCAACCTGTAGCTACAACAGAGGGACTAGCTCCTGTGGAGGGGATTACCTTCAGTTCTGCCCTCTAAGACCTGCTGCTTCTTGGAACTGCTCTCCACAGAGGACTGCTCTTCACTGGTTTTTTGGGGACTCTGAAAGATGACAGTTGTAACTCTCCCAATCTCTCTTGAATGGCATCCTGCTGTCACTGAGAGTATTAGAGTTTCTACTTTCTGGGTTGTATTTCTTTTGCGTGTGTGTATATGTCTGAATGATTGCTCCTATGTTGGAAATAAAACTCTCTCTTTTTGTCTCCCTTCACTGTCTGTCCATCCCGATCTTTGAGGTAAGGCAGCCAGCTAAGATAAGTGGAACTGACTGTGTCACAGCCAGCAGGGAGTCCAGCCAGTAGCACCTCAGTTAGCAGGGACTCTACTCAGCAAAGATTCCAGTCAGTGGGAACTCCAGCCAATATGGATACCAGTCAGTAGGAACTCCAGCCAATAGGGATGCCAGTCAGTGGGAACTCCAGACAATGGGGATGCCAGTCAGTGGGTACACAAGCCAATAGGGATGCTAGTCAGTGGGAACTCCAGTCACAGGCAACTCCATTCAGCAGGGACTCCTGTGATCCAGGGAGCTGGGGTCCCAGTCAGCAGCGTTTTTAGTTTTGGGGTCTCCAGTAAGTGGTCCCTTCATTCATTGAGGATACCAATTGGAGGGAACTCTAGTTAGCTTTGATTCCAGCTAGAGGGGACCACAAGCCATCAGGGACCCCCATTCAGTGGGTCCCCCAGTCTGTAGAGATCTGAATCAGCCAGAATGGCTATCAGAGCAGATGCCAGTCAGAGAAGAGTCCATCATCTGGGACTCCAGTCAATGGCATTGGCCTTTCCACGGGTCTCTTCTGTGGTTAGGTATTAGAAGTCTGCCTGAAGCTTCTAGAGATAGAAGTGGTTATGCCTGCCTGGGTGTGGTAGTTTGAATGTAATTGGCCCCCATAACCTCATAGGGAGTGTCACTATTAGGAGGTGTGGCTTTGTTGGAGTGGGTATGGCCTTGTTGAAGTAAGTGTGCCACTGGGGGCAGGGGGTGAGCTTTGAGGTCTTTTGCTAAAGTTTGGCTCAGTGTCAGAGTCTCCCTTCATGTTGCCTGCAAGAGGTAGGACTCTCAGCTCCTTCCCCAGCACCATGTCTGCCTGCACACCACCAGGCATACCATCATGATGATAATGGACTGAATCTCTGGAACTTTAAGCAAGCCCTCCCCAATTAAATGTTTCCTTTATAAGAGTTGCAGTGGTCATTGTGTCTCTTCACAGCAGTAGAAACCCAAACTAAGACAGAAGTTGGTACCAGGGACTGGGGTATTGCTGTGATAGGCCTGGCCATGTTTTTGTTTGGAGTAATATGGACTTTGCGAGTTTGGGTTAGGAAAGCAGTGGAATGCTTTAAGCTCGGCTTAAAGGACCATACTAGAGAAGCATGGGAGACAGTGGTGTTAAACGTGATTTGATGAGCTGTGGGGATGGAGAGGTTTCAGAGAAGGATGCTAGTATGTGGCTTAGAGACTGTTCTTGTGATGTTTTGGTGAAGAAGGTGGCTGCTTTTAGCCCTTGTCTAAAGAGTCTGCCTGAGGTTAAAGTGAAGAGTTTTGCATTAATTCCATTAGCAGAAGAAATCTCAAAGCAGCCTAGTATAGACTCTGTCGTCTGGTTATTAGTGGTCACTCTAATGAAGATTTATAATGAAAAGGAGCAAGCTGAGCAGGGTAAATGACAAGATGTAAATTTTGAGGAGAGAAAGCACCAGGAAGTGGGATGGAGTTAAGTCCTCTGTTCAAGGAGATAAACAGATTAAGAAAGTGAATAAAGGAAATGGTGACCTCAGGGCAAGATCCCACCCAGCTAAATTTCCAATTTGTGAAAAGGAATTAAAGAATAGCTTAGAGCAGGGTGTGGTGGGGCATGCCTTTAATCCCAGCACTTGGGAGGAAGAGCCTGGTGGATCTCTGAGTTTGAGGCCAGTCTGGTCTACAGAGCAAGTTTCAGGACAGCCAAACTTAGGCAGTGAAGGACAGAGAGCTGTGAAGATGTAATTGAATGAGGGGGCCATGTTCCAGCCCTAGGAAGCAGCAGATCTTGGCAGCTTTGGCCATGTGGTTCTGGCTTTAGAGTTAAGTATAGAGGAAATGGGCTATGGAATTTGCCTCTGTGCCTAAGGAAAACCACTGATGTCAGGGTGTCCCTAGTAAAGAGGCCATTTCATGAAGCTGTGAAGTTGAAGCCTAGATTGCCTCGGAGCCCAAGATGTTAGATGCTAGACTTGTGGGATACCTGCCTAGGAAAGCTGCTAACAGGGAATGGAACCAGCCCAAGAGAAAGAAGTATGTTGCAGTCAACAGAGATGAACAGAGTTGGAGATCTGAAGAGTGTTTTGAGATGCAGAGTTTGGAGTTTGCTCAGCTGATTTTCAGTCTTTCTTTGGTCCAGTATTTCCTCACTATGCTCCTTTCCCTGTGTTTTAGAATGGTAATGTATATCCTGTGCCATATGTTGGAAGTATGTGATTTGCTTTTTTTTTTTTTTTCTTTTTTACAGGTCATTACACGTAACAGATTACATGAATCTCAAAGGAGACACTGAACTTTGGATTTTAAAACATTGTTGAGACTGTAATAAACTATTTTTGAAGTTGAACTAAATGCATTATGAATTATGAAATTGTTATAAGCTTATGGGAGCCAAGGAGTGGAATGTGATAGCTTGAACGTAATTTGGCCCCCATAATCTCATAGGGAGTGTCACTATTAGGATGTATGGCTTTGCACAGTCTCCTTCCTGTTGCTTGCAAGATGTAGGACTCTCAGCTACTTTTCCAGCACCAAATCTGCCTGCACACTGCCATGCTCCCTGTCATGATGATAATGGCCTGAACCTCTGAAACTGTAAGCAAGCCACCCCAACTAAGTGTTTTCTTTATGAGTTGCCATGGTCATGGTGTCTCTTCACAGCAGTAGAAACCCTAACTAAGACACTGGGTCACACCTAACTGTTGTACCAGGAATTCCTCCACCCTGCTCTCCTCTGGGCTTCACAGTGCCAGGAAATAAGAGGGTAACACAGTGAAGCATCTTGTATGTGTTTTTCATAGAATTTGAATAAAATTGATGTTCATGAAATATGGCCCCAGGGACACTCTTTAGCCACCACCACCCCCCCTTGCACAGAATCAATGTAGGCAGTCAGTCACAGTTTTGGTGATGGGTTCTATTATGCTGAGAGCTAAGCCAAAATCCTGAGGACAAGAGACTTCAAAGAGTTATCAAGGTCCCTCCATCAGGCTCTCAGCTGCCTTAAGGGAGGAAATACAAGGCCTGGCGTGGCCTTCAATATAGGTGAAGACTTTGAGCAATTTAAAGTGATCAAAAGGATCATTTGGTGCTGTCAGAGACATGTGTGGGAGCCTGATGAATTCCTGTAGCTAATACTGTGGAGTCGGAAATGGCATTAGCATGGTCCCCAGTCCTCCTGAGGAGTACTTGTCTACGTTGCTGGATTCTTCACCTGCATCATGCACGGCTCCTCTGCTATAATACTCTCCTTTTTGGGTCCATGGTTAGGCCAAGACAGTCTCTACGAGGCTTGACATAGGTATGGTGCTTTCAGATAGCCAGTGTCCAGGCGATTCCAATCAGTGACCTAGATGTCTCATGTCGGACTAGGGTGCCTGGCAACCGAAGTGTAGCTGCCCCATATGCCAGGATGGTCCCTCTGGTACAGGTGCATTGTCTGTGAAAGCACTGCCCAACTGCCCTGTTACAGGACCTCACTTGCCCAATGCGACACTGTCATCCTGGGAACAAGCGAGAGACTAAAACTGCTCACTTCATGGCAGCCAACATCCCAAGTGTGGTGTCTTTAATACCAATGACCCTTTCCTGAGACATTGCAAGCCAAGTACCTACCAATGGATTCATGTAGCCATGAGGTTGGAGTACTCAAGATCCGGTCACATCAAAGGTCCTCACCTTTGAACACTGCTACATTGATGACCAAGCCTTCAGCACACGCAACTGATGACACTGAGCGTGTAAACTGTCACATCCCATCTCTGGCTCACAAGTCTTAACAGTTCTAGAATTACTTAAAAAACCCTTGCCCTGAGGCTCCTCTGAGACTCGGTACAAACTTTTAGCTATGATTCTCTATAAAGTGTTACAGAATTCCGTGATATAGTGGCCTGGGAGAAGCATTCCTTTCCCAAAGTGAGGATCAGAGGAGAGCCATGAAGAATCAGAATAAAGAGTAGCAGAACCAGGCACTGAGACATTGAATCATGTAGTACTCAGTGCGTCATTATCTTAGGGTTTCTGTTGCTGTGACAAACACCATGACCAAAAGGAACTTGAGGAAAGGTGTACTTCTGCTTACAGTTCCACATCAGAGTCCATCACTCAGGCAAGTGGAGGCAGGAACTCCGGAACCTGGAGGCAGGACCTGATGCAGAGGCCACGGAGGAGTGCTGATTACTGGCTTGCTCTCTATGGCTTTCTTAGCCTGCTTTCTTTAGCAACCAGGACCCCCAGCCCAGGGGTGACCCCACCCACAGTGAGTTGAGCCCTTCCCACCTCAATTATCAATCAAGAAAAGGCATTACAGGCTTGTCCACAGGTCAACCTTATGGAGGCATTTTCTCTGTTGAGTGTCTCTCTCCCAAAATAACCCCAGCTGGTGACGAAGAGATGAAGAACTAGACAGCACAATCATCCAGGGCACTTGATGGTAACACGTGTGTGCAAAGGACTGTCAGATCACCCTGTTTTCCAAGATAACACTGGCCAAGGTGAGTACGGCTTCTATCCTTCCAATATCAACCCCTAATGTTAACTTTCTGATCACATACTATATCATAGTAAATATGTATGAATGTGTGCATGTATATATTTTCACACATTCTATCACAGACTATATATATATATGTATGTATGTATATATATATACATTCACATGTAGGCACACATCAATATACATAGAGATAGAGGTTATAGAATGGATTCAAAGGGTTAAAAAGCCAAGGCGTGGAAAGCTCATAGGGGCTTAAGGATCTCAGCATCAATATCTTAATGAACCAAACTGAGCTGGCAAAGCTGAGACAGCTGCAAGCCAGACCACTGCAAGGTCACAGGGTTGAGGTCACTGCCGATCTAAACACCTTTCCCTTAATAAGAGTGCGGTGGTCTTTATCTTTTCTTACCAGTTTTTGAAGTCCATCGTGTCCAATATCAGAACGGTAACACCTGCTGTTCCCTGTGTTGTCTTGTTTTCCACCCTTTCACACTGAGGTAGGGTAGTGTCTGTCGTTTGTGGTGAGGTCCATTCTTGGAAGGAAACAAATCGATGCTTCTGGCTTTTCTATTTAATCTGCTAATCAGCATCTTTTGATGGGGGGGCGCACTGTGATATTCAGTTTTTATTGAAAGGTGTTATTAATTCCTGTCGTTTTGTTGATTTTATGTGACCAGATTTTCCCCCTTTCCCCTCTTGCTTATTTATTATCTAGCATGGCTTTAGTCTTTCCTGTGGCCTTTTGCATGGATTTGCTTTTTCCCTTCAGTCTGAGGATTCTTTTAAGTTTCCAGTAGAGTTGGCTTTGTGGCCGGAAATTCTTTATGTCTATTTTCATCGTGGGAAATTTTGAATTTTTCTTTCAGTCATGATAGCTTTGCTGAGGATAGTAAGCTAGATTGGCGGCTACTAACATTCAGGACATGAAACATGTCATTCTTCCCCTTCTTTTAAAGTTTTATAGAATGATCTGGTGTCCTTGTGATGGGCTTGCCTGGGCTACTTTCTGTACACTTCCTTTGTTCTGCATGTTTTGTGTTTTAATTATGATATGAAGAGAAATTCTTTTCTGGTCTTATCTGTTTGGTGTCTTAAATGCCTGGATTGGCATTTTTTCCCCTAACTCTGGGAAATTTTCTGATTCTTCTTATGCTTTCAGAATAAAGTTCTTCCTCTTCTCTCCAGCACACACTCTTTCTTTTTCTTTGCACATGATCTGTAGTTCTGGCCTTTTTCTGTATGCCTTGGAGTTCCCACGGATACCTTATTATTTTGTCTTTGTTGGGCTGTTCTGATTCTTCCATCTTGTCTTGAAAATGAGATATCCTGTCTTCTTGATCTATTCTGTTGCAGACACTTTTCAGAGATGTCTAAAATTTGACTTACTATGTTTTATGCTTAGTAGTTTAGATTATCCTTTTTTCCTTCAGTCTTTCTCTTTGTTGAATTCCTCTCTCAGATCATGCATTGTTTTCTTTTTTCCTTTATCCATTGGATTGTAGCTTTGATACTTGTAACCATTATTTTGAATTCTTTGGAACTTCATCAAATTCACTATCACTGGGTGCCATTACTGTCCAGCTAGTAATGTTTGGATAAGTTATGTTGTCTGTTTTTTCATTTTTTTTTTTATGTTACAGCATTCGGATTTATGCCTCTGGTGTTATTTTATTGCTTAGATTATGGTTTAGCCCCTATATTCTTTTACTTAAGGTCTTTATTATGTTCAAATGGGACCTGAGTGTGTAGGACCAAGTGGGTCCTTCAGAAAATAAACATTTCCTCAGCCCAGGAGCTTAGGGTGCCTGATGTAAACTCTATTATTCATTGAGTTGGATATTGACTTGGAAGACAAACACAGTTTCTAGATATTACCACTATGCAAACATTGTACTAGCCAGTTGACAATAATTGCCCCCCCCCATTTCAGTAACTGCTGGAGGATAAACAACCACATATAGAATGGACTATACTCATATTTTAGTGAATAAGATTAGGAGTGGGAGGGAGGCACGTGGGTGGGGATGAGGAGAAGTATTAGATCAGTTTTTATCAGAAAAATATATCCCAGGTAGATAGGTAACAAGCTCAGAGGACAAATTGAGATACTGCTGGAGTCCTCAGATTTTGGACTGTGAGAGCTATGGAAAATTATAATTAAGAAATAAAAAGAAAGGGGGAGAGGAGGAGAGAACGGGGAAAACACAGAGGAATAAGGATGGAAGGGCGGATGGGATGTGAGTAGAGGGCACAGAAGAGAATGTAAACCACAGTCATCAACCCCAGCTGGGCACTGAAGAAACCCCACCCAAACCATCACAAGACGTATATGCAAGAGAGGGAGTTCAGTCATGACTAATGAGTAACTTCAAACAACACCGAGTTTAAAGGGGAAGTTCTCCTGGGCTCGAATGGGCCCCATATGGTGCTCACCCACTAGACTCTGTTTTAACCACACAGCAATTTAACTACGCCCTCTTCTCTATGAGGCACCCAGTTATTGCTCCTGTGTCACAGAGAAAGCAAGCTTAGGTTGAGGAAATGACTTTTCCTAGATAACACAGTAAGTGGCCAAACAGGGCCTCAAGCTCAGCCATTTACGGAGTCTGCATAATTAACTTTCCTTTTTACTACTCATGTTCTAAATTTATTTAGAACACATTTGAAATTTATAGAGCAAACCTAGTTGTCAGGGTATATTTTAAGCCTCGGCTTATCTTCTCAAACCAATTCTATGCAAGCATGCATAAGTTTTCTCCTCCCTCTCACTCCCTCAATCCAGCATAAAGATTATTATTGTACTATACCTAATGGTTTTCACAGGAGTACTGTGGATTTTTTTTTTGTTGTTGTTGCTTTTTTAATTTCTTTTCTCAGGGTCATTTCAGCCTAGAAAATTTCCAAGAAATATTCAGCTAGGACCTAAATGTATAATTTATACCCTTAAAAAGCACTTTTTAAAATATACTTTCGAAAGATAGGGAAGAAAATTAAAAGACAGCCCAGGCAGAGCTGAGCTGTATTAAAATTGTGCAGTTTCTTCTTGAGCCAACGGAGAGAACTACCAATGTTTAGGGACATTTTGTGTTTAGAATCCACATCTTGAGCTGGAGAATTAGCTCAGTGGCAGTGTGATTGCCTAGTAGGTGCAAGGCTGTGGGTTCAACTCCCAGTACCTCTAAATAATAAAATAGCTGATATTAGATAATCAAATTGTGGTGGTTTGAAAAGGTATGGCCCCCATAGACTCATGTGTTTAAATGTTTGGCCCACGGGGAGTAGCACTATTAGGAGATGTGGTCTTGTTGGAGTAGGTGTGGCCTTGCTGGAGGAAGTATGTCACTATGGAGGTAGGCTTTGAGGTCTCACATATGCTCAAGCCATGACCAGTGTGATGGTTCTTGCCTGTGGCTCAAGATGTAAAACTCTGAACTCTCTTCTCCAGCACCATGTCTGCCTACATGCTGCCATGAAGATAATTGACTAAGCCTCTAAAACTATAAGCTAGCCCCAATTAAATGTTTTCCTTTAAAAGAATTGCCACAATCATGGTGTGTCTTCACAGCAATAGAAAACCTAACTAAGATACAAATCCATACTTTGCAGTCGGTTTCCGACACTGAGTTATATTAACATTTTGGAAACATAATAGCACCTCTTGGTGAGTCTGCTGCCTATGTTTGACTCCCATATAAGGCCGCTTCAGAGACTCCTGTCTCTGGCCTCTGCACAGGTCTCTGCTTTACTGTCAAGATGGCTCTTAAACATCTCCCGTTGAAGGTCTGAGATGCTCTGTTCTTTGACAGTACCCATGTCATCTCCCAGATTCTGTATCTTTTGATTTCAGCAAACAGAACAGAATTCCAGACAGCAAATTGTCCTACCATATGCGCAGAGGTAAAAGATATGGGTCGGCCTAAAGCATGCATACAGTGAGACAGCTGGTATCTCTATTAGGGAAAAGTAGCAACCAGCTACTTGTAAGCTCACTCAAAAAACCTGTGTGCTAAGGCGTTCAATCTACCCTGCCCTCACCATCTGTAATCAGTTGACATTAGACAAGTGCATCACAACGCTTGCTAACGTTCAGTTACAGAGTGTAGAGAGAGCCTGTTGGCTCTTAGAACTCATAGAGTATAAATGCAATTCAAAGGTATCTGCAAGTCCTTTTGATATATCCAGCTTTCCTTCAGCTGGAGACAGCCTGGCAGGATACGGCCTTTCTTGTCCACGGCTGCATTGTTGGCACTGTTATCATTCCACAGACTCAAATGAAGAGTTGTTTAACTGAAGGAAAAGCTCAGAGTCTTGGTCTGATGTTTCTGTGCACACACTTGCACGCACCATAGGTCACATACACGGAAATGTTTTTGTTCAGGTGAATGAGTGCTGATATATTTTATTTGAGAAGTGTAATGCATTTATGAATCCATCATTTCTTGTCTTTCTAGAGACATTCATTAGTGACAGAGTCCCACTGGGCCCAAGACAAACACTGGGAACTCAAATGACAAAGCACAGACATGACACACAGTTAATTTATTATGAGAAGGAAGATCTACATTGTACTTTTTGAAAGATTTCCAAGGGCTTCCCTTAAATTTTGTGAGTTAGTCAATCTCTTTATTAGTCGGAATTGTAGTAACAAGGAAGAAATAAAGATGCCACTTCTGTTTCCTCTGAGTTTATAGTCCAGTTTGAAGGACAGTTTTTAGAGGGATACACATGAAAATAAATAGCCCTGAGTTAGTTAGGTAGTTTGAGACATGGTCTTGCTGTAGAGTCCAGGCTGACTCGAATATCCTACACAGCCCAGGGTGGCCTCAAACTCCCAATACATGGATCTCAGCAACGGTAAGTGCTGGAATTGCACACTTGTGCCACCCACGTTATGGAGGGTTTGTGTTTATTACACTTGGTGGTGTTTCAAGAACCCCCCCCCCCCCCCCCCACCCCCGCCACCGGAGACTATGGCATGGACACTTGAAAAGCTGAAAGAAAAGTCTTTGTTGCCAGCAGACAGCTGCATGTAAAACTTCTCCAAATCACACAGCCCCCGAAACTTCCAGCCCTTTGTCTTTTCTGCACAAAACCACAGCCTGGTTGTCACACTTCAGTTAGCCAGAAGCAGAACTACAGAAGCCAAAAAAGCAAGGCTAGTACATTTAGAGACTTTCCTGGAACTTTGGACTAGATCTTTGATGGATTAGGTCTTTGTGCCCATTTTGGCAGGTGTTGGGGGGACTACATGTTGAGTTTTAAGGTTGAAATGGTACCTTTAACATAATGTCAGCTATGCAGCTGTGCTAAGATCTGGGGGGACTGTTACAGTGGATGCATTATGAGTCAGTCGCAGGAGAACTGGGAAGAGAATTAAGTGTAAGGCAGGTGCTATGGGCTGAGTATCTTTGTCCGCCCCCTAAAAAGAATTTGCATGTTAAGACATAATCCCCAATGGAGGCATGGTGTCCAGGTGGGGCCTTTGGAGTAGACATGAAAGTAGAACCCTTTTTAGTTGGTTTAGGATTGGTTGGATTTTAAAAAAAGACATGTGAGTACGCCACCACCCACCCCACCCCCTTTGCATCATCTCCCATATGAGGAGACAGCCATTTGTTACATGTATAAGAGTCTACACCGGATTTTCCAGAGCTTTCGTCTTGGGCTTCTCAGGTTCCAGTTCTATGAGAAGCGAGTGTTTTTTTTGCTTTGTTGAAGCTTTCCCAGCCTGTGTTAACCTGTTGGATTGAACAGGCCAAGCTGACTTAGAAGGTACCGCTCCTTTCCTACTGCTACGTAGCAAATCCCCACAAACTTAGCAACTTAACAGTAACACCCGGTTAATAGCCTGCAGATCTGTAACTGAAGTCCAGGCAGCCTTAGTCTGCTATTTGAATTAGTCTCCCTTTAGGGTTTCACAAGGCTGAAGGTGCAGAATTTTCTTAGAACAGTAACTGGTTCCAGTAGTTAACAATGCTTATCCAGCTTCAAAAAGCATGCGATGTTAAATAAATGTGCTCATGATTTGAATGTAACATCTGAGCAGGGCCTTTTGGCTGGGAAGAGAAAGAGAGGAAGAGGCTGAGTCCAACGATCTTCCCAATAGATCCCACCTCCTAAAGGCTTCATTAGACCTCCTCCCCTTCTGTCTGTCTGTCCGTCGTCCCCCCCCCCCTTTGCTACCCCTACTAAAACTACATTATTTCACAGCACCACACCGAGGTGCAGGGTCTTACTTACTTAACCCATGAACCTTTAAGGGACACTTAACTAACCAAGATACAGTACTCTAATACCTCATCCTGTTTCTAGTGTGTACATCAAGCCTCTCCAGGAACACACAGACTCAATGATTTGCTAGAAGGATTTAGAGGGTTTAGGAAAGCTGTTGCACTCACTTTGGTAGTCTATTACAACAAAGGAATACACATCAAAACCGGTGAAAGGCAAAGGTACTCAGAGGGGCAGGAAGGGTCCAGCGACATACTCCCTGCCACCCTTTGGCGCGCAGTCACACAAAAACATGCTTTTCCCATAGTAGTCTGTGACAACACATGCAAACTGTTGCCAAGTCACTGTGCCCAGGGTTGTTGAAGGCCACTCACATGGGGGTGCAACGCCCATGAGACTGACTTCACCTGCTCAGGCTCCAGCGCCCCCTATAGGTCAAATTGATACATAGCCAGACCAAAGGCCTCAAGCATCAAAGCGCCATATACCAAGGGCTCAGAGGTGAGAGCCAAACCTCCAGAAAACAGTGGATTGGAGCAGCTTGACCCTGTTGAGTTAACCCTTGACTGTGCAGTCCACAATTACATGGTGTGTTTTCAGTTCACTGTCTTTGCCCTCTGAAGATGCTTCTACGAAGGCGTAAGACCTTGTTTGTGTCTCCAGTGAATCCACGCTCAATAGTCATTTGTTGAGTGAGTAAGTAAATGGAACGTTGAGTAATATTTACAATAGGATCCCGTTGCCTCGGCTTCCTATGGGATTTTTTAAAACCATGGATAAGTACCTTTAGAGCTTGGAAGGAGGTTATAAACCATAGCATTTTAAGAGAGTACAGGCCTCTAAAGTTAAACCCTGATTAGCATAAAATTTCAAGCATTCCTTCAAGCAGTTTTTAAATTCTGTAATTATTTGACTTGGCATGAAAATTCTACCTAAATATGTCAGAAATTTGAAGAATAATTTTGGCAATGTCGTGAATCTCACTTTATTGCAGAGCCTGCCTTTCTCAAATGATAGTAATAATTCTAGTGCGATGCTTCCTGAAACATTTATGATTTCCTTTAACTTGCATTTCTGTAGCATCCTAATCTTTTGAACTTCCTGATGTGGAAATATCTTTTTATCTAATGTCATAATTTCTTACAATGTATTCCAGCAAGGGGCGAAGGTGGGGGGGAATCCTTTGATAAATGAAGTGTCTCTAATTCAGAACAATTTTGCTTTTAGGGGGTGATAGGGGATATTTAGTGATTATATTACCTAATGCTTAGCTTGTGCCATCTGCTCTGGCCACTAATTATAAGTGACAGGGGAACAGCTCACGAATATACAGCAGATAAAAATGATTTAAAATCCCTGTTAGCTTCTTTCATTTTTTAAAAAAATGCTCCTAGGAAGACATTATTATTCATGATTCAGACACAAATTATGAAGTAAACTGGCCATACACGGCAGAACCATTTGTTACTTGAGTTAAAAACATCCCGAAGCTACTATGGTGTTGGGTCGTGGCGCCATTGAACAGCCAGCAGTATCCTCAGCACAGAGAGGGGATTATTTAAGGAATGGTAGCATTGGAAATCGTGGAAATAGCGTCAGCTGTATTTCCTTTATGCAAGGTCTTGTTCACAGATGAAAGGGACGGTTAGTGTGTGTGGTGGTGTGTGTAAGCACTGCAGATTTGCATTAACAGAATCATAACAAACCCAGGGCAGGTGAATGGCCCCTACTGTACGATGGTCTTGAGGTCTAACTGGATCCACATTTTCAGCACATTCATGCCCTTCCTGCTTCAGCATCCTCTATTTCTGGACAAATCATTGCTTTGCCCTGAGAAGCCATATACTACTGTAGCAGGTTCCGCGCCAACTCTACCCTTTGCTTATCCCCCAAATCCTTGGGTTCTTACTAAAAGTGTAACTCCCTGAGCTCCGTATCTCCAGAATCGTTTCTACAGTTCACGTGGTGGTGGTGGTGGTAGTGGTGGTGGTGGTGTGGTGGTGGTGGTGGTGGTAGTGGTGGTGGTGGTATGTGTAGGGGGAGGGTTGTTAATTAAAATTTATCTTTCAAGTGCAATACTGGGACAACAGGATGATTTCTGGGCAAAGCAGGTCATGGAGGTCATGTGCTTATAATCGGTAGCCTGGGTGAATATTCACCAAGAACGCCACATGGTTCTTGTATTGAGAAGGTGTTAGGGAATGTTGCTGCCGTGTGCCATTTCACAACAGAAGGACTCCTGGGAAGGACGATGTGTCCCCCATCCCTCAGGCCCTACAGCACGTATACTAGGAAGAGCTTATGCTGGGAAGCAGCCATGGGTACATAACAAGGAAGGACCTTTCAGATACAGTGACCAAACAGCCCCATTGCCTAGAACTAAGAACTATGAGGCAAAACGAATTCCCCAAATTCCTGTCTCAGGCATTCTGTCACAGCATCAGAAAACAAATGAAGTCATAGAGGAAAAGCAAAATAAAGATTGAGCAGTGAAGGAAGCCCCCAGGGGCTGCTGTGTTTGGACCCCCAGCATAACTGCAATTCTGTGACCCAGCTCGGTCACCCGAGGACCCACAAGTCTTGAATACATGGAGGGAAAGAAAGTATGTATCCAGTAGAAGGCTACCGCCAAAAGGAATAGAAGCTTGTAGGGTGTTAAGCCAGAACAAACCCTTTTTCTAAATGGGCTTTAGCAACCATTTAAGTCATTATCTTGCTGTGGGGAGAAGGACAGGATTTGAGGGAAGCTGATCAAATTCCACCTGTGTTTCTCCTTCCTGGAGAGGGGTGTGGCAATTCCTCCTCTTTCAGGGTAATAACAGGAAGTGAAAATGCATGGCTTTCCTCTCTTACAATCCATTCACCCTTTCACTCATCCACACTGCATTTACAAAACTTCTGCTTCATGTCAGGTTCAGCTTAGCCAGTAGAGGCTACCGAGAAAGGATGTTAGTTACCTTTTCTGTGACCAAAGTACAGCAGAAACAAGTCAAGGAAGAGTTCATTTAGTTCACAGCTTCAGAAGTTTCAGTCCATGGCGACAGGGAAGTCATGATTAGGCAGCATTCGGGACATCAGGGATCGTTCACATGGCAATGGACCGGGAAGGAGAGAATGGGCCTAGATCCAGGGGAGAAGCAATCACCTTCAAAGGTCTACTTCCTACTAAGCTATCACCTTCAAAAGCTGGAGTTCCTAAAGCATCCACAGCTTCCTAAAAGACGACTCCAGCTGAGGAATAAGCATTCAAAGTCTGGGCGTTTCAGAGTCAAGCCATAACAAAGAACAAAACAAGTGTAAGCCTGACCTCAAAAAGCATGTGGCCCGTAGGAGACAAATATTGTGAAAGGAGATACTTGATTACCACGAAGGGAAGGTACGGGGCTTTGAGAGAATAATATGAGAGCACGATGCAGATAGGTGAGGTAGACTTCTTTAGGGATGGATATTTAACCTCGGATAGGAAAAGCGTTGCAAATGTTTGCGTGTGAAAATGCTCAAGCCTACAAAGGACTGGAAGGACAATAGTGTAACCCAAGAAAACAGAGAGGGATAAGTAACCCAAGAGTAAGACGAGGACCAGACCAATGGTACTTACAGGCTATGCTAAATACTTGGGATTCACCCTATGCATAATGCAAAGCTCTTGGCAAACTATCAAGTGATGCACTCGATCCGAGTAGAAAAGTCTTTTGCCCAGTTCAAGCTCCGTTCCTCTCTATCAGCCTCCGTTTCTGCCCCAGTTCAGTCATGTAAACGGAGCCGAGGTTATAAGCGGCTCTTAGGATAAAGTCACAAAGCTAGACCCGTTATTAACAGTGCCTGAGTTTTCTATTCACCGGTAGCTCAGCTATTGTCTGACATTAGTCTGGAGGAACATGTTTACGGCAGGCACAAAACTTCGTTTTATGTATATTTTATTCAACAAATCACACGAAGATATGTCTTAAATCAATGGCACACATAAAGCTTGGAACGAATGCATTAAGTGACAAAATTTATTCAAGATTATGTCTAATAAAAAACTCTCAGTTGAAATTTACTGGGTATAATGCCAAAGAGAAATTAAAAACCCTGTATTTATGATCCAAATCAATTATAACCAGCAAGAATGTGAAAGGAGAGCCAGAGCACGAGAGAAAATAGTTTCAGTTCATATATTTGATGAGTAACTTGTATGCAGAATATATAAAGAACTCTTACGACCCAAAAATAAATAGACAAACTCCAAACATTATAAAAACTGACAAAGGCTCTGTATAGATATTTTTCTAAAGAAGATAGACAAATGGCCAGGGGTCCAGGAAGAAATTCTGGGCACCTTTAGTCATTTATAAAATGCAAATCAGAAGCACAATGAGGTGCCATTCTACCATATTAAGATGGCTATAATTATGAAAACAGAGACTAATAACAGCTGATATGTATGTGGAGAAACTGGATCGCTCCTACACTAATGGGCAGGATGAGAGATGGTATAGTTACTTTGGAAAATATCCAGGCAGCCCTTCAAAGCATTCAACAAGGAGTTACCATTTGATCTAAACTACATCTAAGCTTATACCAAGAGAAAGGAAAACATGTTTGCACAAAAGTACACTAAAGGTTTAAAGCAGTGTTACCAGAAATAGCCCAAGTTAAAAACAATCCAAAGGTCCATCAACTGATAATGGATTAATAAAGTCTCGTATATTCTTACAATGCTTATTTTTCTATTAAAAAAAAAGAATGAGGAGCTCATACATGCTACACAGTGAATACATCTTGAAAGCATTCTGCTGAAAGAAGTCAGTCACAAAAAGCCATTTATTTTATTATTCTTGCACATAGATTTCCTAAAATCCATGGAGATAAACAAATAAAACTGGGGGCTGTGGAGGAATGTGTGGTGACTGCCAAAGCACGTGGGAAACCCTGGCTACAATGAAGTTTCTTGAAGAGCTAGAACTGCTATCAAAATAATTGCAGCGATGATTCTATAATTGTGTTCAGAAACTAAAAATAAAGATTTTTCCACTTTAAATGTAATTGTCTACTATATAAATCATATCTCAATAAAGTTACTATGAAAAACAAGAAATAATCTGAACACTACTGTACTTATTTTTAAAAATTAAATTAAGTTGGTCAGTGGTGGTACATGCCTTTAATCCCTGCACTTGGGAGACAGAGGCAGGAAGGTCTCTGAGTTTGAGGCCAACCTGGCCTGTTGTAGAATATTACTTTAAGATGTGTTACTTTTGTTTATGTTGCATTTGTTTAACTCTGTGAAGCTGTGTTGTTGTGCCTCTGTAAAACACCTGATGGTCTAATAAAGAACTGAACGGCCAATAGGGAGGCAGGAGAAAGGATAGGTGGAGCTGGCAGGCAGAGAGTATAAATAGAAGGAAAAAACTGGGAGGAGAGATTTAGGAATGAGAGAGGAAGGAGGAGGACTCCAGGGGCCAGTCATCCATCTACACAGCAAGCTATGGAGTAAAAGTAAGATTTACAGAAGTAAGAGAAAAGGAAAAACCCAGAGGTAAAAGGTAGATGGGATAATTTAAGGAAAGCTGTCAAGAAACAAGCCAAGCTAAGACTGGACATTTATAAGTTAAGAATTAGTCTCCATGTAGTTGGAAGATTTCCTATGTCCTGCCTGGCCTGCGGTCAGGACAAATATCTCACCCACAGTCCTGCAGCCTTTTATAAAATAATCACACAGAGGCTTAATAGTATTTATAACTGCTTGGCCATTGGCTCAGGCTTATTACTGACTAGCTCTTACACTTAAATTGACCCATAATTCTTATCTATATTTAGGCATGTGGCTTGGTACCTTTGCTCAGTTCTGCCTTGACATCTTGCTTCCTCTGTGTCTGGCTGGTGACTCCTGACTCTGTCTTCCTCTTCCCAGAATTCTCCTCATCTGCTCACCCCGCCTATACTTCCTGCCTGGCTACTGTGTTTTATTAAACCAGTGTACAAAAGCATTATCCCATAGCACCTCCGTGTGATTTATTTGGGACCTGGGTAGTAGGGCTCCCCAAAAGAGCAATAACAAACAACAACATTCATCTACCAAGTGAGTTCCAGAACAGCCAGGGCTACAGAGAAATCATATCTTAAAAAACTAATGAGAAAAAATATATCTATAGTTAAATATACTTATTAAAAGAAAAGATTAACTGTGATTGCAACCAAACATCTTACAGGAAAGCAATGTCAACTCTATACAGACTTTTCTAGGACAGAGAAGAGAAAAGAACACTTCTTAAAGCCTCCACTGCTATGATACCAAATCCAAATAGCACTTGATATAAAACTGTAGGTCATTGCCACTTGTGTATCAAGCCATGAAAGTTCTTAAATATTGTCAATGTGACTTACATATTCGAAGGATAAGAAAGCATCATGACCCACATAGGGCTTTTCTCTAGAGTGGAGGATTAATTCAACACTTGAAAAATCAATTGATGTAATTCCCCATATTAATGCTCTAAAAAAAAAAGAAACATGATCATTTTGATAGCTCCAGGTGGCACATCAGAAAATACGTAATGCCTATCTGTTAGGAAAACAGAATACTAAGAATAGAGGGCAAGTTCTCCAACCTGATCAAAGCCATCTACAAAAGGCCCTTTTCATTATCATATTTGATGTTTAAAAAACTAAGCCTACTCTTTCTAAGAAGAAGAGAGAATCCAGGACATCAGTTCATATTCAGCACAGTACTGTGGGTGTCAACGACTTCAGTCTTGATGAATAAACAAGTGGAATACAGCTGGAAAAGAGTGCATTGCAATCCTTACTGTGGGTGACATAAACATGTACAAAAACCTGGGGCTGAAGATGGCTCAGTGGTTAAAAGTGCTGAGTGTTTAGAAGACTTGGGTTTGATTCCCAGTACCCACATGATGGTTAAGAGACATCTGTAACTCCAGTCCCAGGCCATCTAACACACTGCTCTGTTCTCCCCAGGCACTGCACACATGTGGTGCATAGACATGCATGCAGGCAAAATACCCATAAAGTGAAGCAACCTGTAATAAAGATATACTCACTGAAGTTAATAAATGGATGGTATATATTTGCTGACTACAAAAGCAACCTAGAAAATCAAGTGTATTATTATATATTAACAGCGTGTAATTGAAATTGAGAGATAAATGATATAAGTAGCCTAAGGAGATGATTCGGTGGATAAGGCTACTTGATGTATAAGAATGGGGAGATGAGTTTGCATCAGCAGCATCCAGGCAAACAGTCAACATGGCTATGTGTGCTTGTAACCCCAGCTCTATCGGACAGAGACAGGTGAATCCTGGGAGTCCATGGGCTGGCCAGCCTTGTCAAAATGATGAGTTTCCGGTTTAAGGAGAGATCTTGTCTCAAGCCAGTAAAACAGAGTGATAGAAGATACCTAACATCCATCCTCCTCTGGCCTCTGCATGACTATACACAGGCATTCATACCCTATATTCATAAGCATGCACCACACACATATCACACACACACACACACACACACACACCTAGGCAGGTACATGATATTATTTACAGTAGCATAAAAAAGATGAAGTACTTATAACTATATCAAGTTATATACAATCCCAGGTACTAATGAAAAAAAATCACAAAACATTGCTGAGTAAAAAATCCATGGAGAAATATACTATGCTTATGGGTCGGAGACTCTATACTGTTAATGTAATTTTACAAAAACTTCTCTACAAATTCAAAGCAACCCCAAATAAGATCCCTGTATAATTTTTAAATTGACATAGACAAGCATACTTGAGTGTGATGACACAGCTGTAGTCTGGAAGGTGAAGACAGGAGGGCCTACTGTTGAAGGTCATTGTAAGTTGAGTAGTGAGTTCAAGGCCAGCCTGAGCTAGAGATCCTGTCTAAACCCCTTACCATCTTCCAAAAACAGAACATGAAAAACTAATTCTAAGATATATATGGAAATGTAAATTTCTGATAAAAGGACAAAGTTAGAAAAATTTTACTACCTACCTGAGTTCAAGAAGTTTTAGAGATCTGCAGTAGTCAGCAGGTTCCGACGGGAAGAGGGTGTTCTGCCTTTTGTCAGCATGAGGCTCGCATTCTGTAATGGATTCATCCTGTATGTTGATTGTAGTCATGGCTACCAGATGGAGTAGATAGTTACAGATTCACAGGGGTCCAACTTAACAGTTTTGTTCACGTTATCGGGGTGATAATAATACAAGAGCAATTTGCATTAGTACAGATCATACTGTAGTGTCTCATCCCTTCCTGGGCATGTGACATGCAGTGCGATCCTCTCTCAATGCTGCACCACAGGAGGTAGCTGCAGTTCTCAGTGAACCCCAGTCCTGGGGAATCCTTTATCGCTCAGCCGACATGTTTAGCTGGCAAAGTGTAATTAATGCATTTTTGCTTTATGACAGCTTCAACTTATGACGCATTTATCTAGATGTAACCCACTATATGTGAGGGACCATTCTGTATCTATTCACCCAAACTCATCACACAGTTAAATTGGTTAATTTTATTATGTATAAATTTTACCTCCATATATTTGATTACGTTGTTTTTTTTTCGTTGTTTGTTTGTTTGTTTGGTTTGGTTTGGTTTCAGTTTTTTTGGTTGTTTTTTGGTTTGTTTTCTGGTTTTTTTGTTTTGTTTTGTTTTTTGTATTCCTATTGTTTTGAGACAGGGTCTCTCTATGTAGTTTTGGCTGTCCTGGAACTGTCCTGTAGAACAGGCTGGTCTTGAACTCACAGAGATCCACCAGTCTTTGCCTCCTGACTTACAGGATTAAAGTTGTGTACCACTATGCCTGGCTCTGATTAAGAATTTTAATGAGGTCGCCACAAGGAAGATTTTACTTGAGAATAATTTCTATACAACAAGACCTCTAAATGAGTTTTTAAATTAAAAAAATATATATATGTGTAAGGCTGTTTTGCCTACATGCATGTCTGTGCATCACTTATATGCAAGGTATTTGCAAGGCCCAAAGTGGGTGTTAGGTCCCCTGGAACTGGAGTTCCAGATGATGGTGAACTGCCTTATAGATAATGGGAATCAGACCCGGGTCCTCTGGAAGAGCAGCCAATGCTCTTAACTACTGAGCCATCTCTCCTGCCCTTTAATTTTTGTTCCTATTTTTGATACAGAGTCTTCCTATATAGCCTAGGCTGACCTCCATCTCTCAGCTGCCTGGGCCTCCTGCTGGGGTTATAGGTAAGCAGCATTACAGGCTCTAAAGGAGATTTAATTGACCAGATTTACTATGGGCTCAGAATAGTGCACGATTCTTTTAAAAGACAGTGCAGTTTAGGTAATATTAAATTTAAAAACCAGTATAATATCGTCTCTTCCCCACTTATCAGCCCATATTTAGAGGCCTTTTAAGAAAGATATTAATTTCTAGACTGCACGAGCATGAATAGCTGATTATGTTTTCTTCTAGAAACCCTAATGAGTGAAGAAAATTAAGGAGTTAAGGGTTTCATTGGATCATAAAGTAAATGTTTTGGCAATTTTATAATGATCTTTAAGAACACGTATTTCATTAAGTCCTTATGTCCCCTTATGCTCCAGGCACACTATTCTAACATTCATAATGTGGTGGGTAGTAGAAAAAAATTAACATTATATAGAGATATGTTTGGGTTCTATAAAAAGAATATTTTAACAATTAGAGGTGCCAGAAACAAAATGAGGCTTTCACTTCTTAGCTTCCACCAGCAAAGCCTCTTGTCCTAGTTGCTATGGGATATTTTGTGTTGGAGGTCAGTTACCTTTGCAGATGTGGTTCTGTACTTGTGTATGAAAATTCATGTAGGCCGGGCAGTGGTGGCACACTCCTTTAATCCCAGCACTCGGGAGGCAGGGGTGGGCGGATCTCTGTGAGTTCAAGGCCAGCCTGGGCTACAGAGTGAGTTCCAAGAAAGGCTCCAAAGTTACACAGAGAAACCCTGTCTCGAAAAGCTAAAAAAAAAGGAAGGAAGGAAGGAAGGAAAATTCATGTATAACTGATAAAAATACATATGCATTTAAAAATATTTTCATGTTAAAATTTGTATTTCTGATTATGAATATGACACATGTATACTATATTTCAGATAAATATGATGAAAATAACCCATAATGTCACTAATCAAAAAGGATGATCATTTGTTGTGGAATATTATTTTAACTAGGCAAAGATGTGGTACATTTGTTTATGCTGCAGAATATTCCTTTAACCGTGTAAAGGTGTGTTACTT
This sequence comes from Peromyscus nudipes, assembly GCA_902168325.1. Taxonomy (NCBI): domain Eukaryota; kingdom Metazoa; phylum Chordata; class Mammalia; order Rodentia; family Cricetidae; genus Peromyscus; species Peromyscus nudipes. The sequence goes on along the minus strand of CABHPH010145385.1, from coordinate 17,662 downwards.
TTGTTTATGCTGCATTTGTTTAATGATGTAAGGATGTGTTGCATTTGCTTCATCTTGCCTGCCTAAGGCACCAGATTGGTCTAATAAAGAGTTGAATGGCCAATAGCTAGGCAGAGAAAGGACAGGTGGGGCTGGCAGGCAGAGAGAATAAATAGAAGGAAAAATCTAGGCTCAAAGGAAAAAAAGAAGGAGGAGAGAAGGAGGAAAGAATGAGGGCCACACCTGGGGCAAGAAGCCAGGCAGATGCCAGACAGACAGACAGACATAAAGAAGCAGTGGAAATAAGAAAGGTAAAAGCCCTGAGGCAAAAGGTAGATAAAGAGAAACAGGTTAAAATAAGAGCTAAGATAAGGCCTAGCAGTCAAAACTAATAATAAGTCTCTGTGTTATGATTTGGGAGCTGGTTGTGGCCCAAAAGAAAAAGTCTGGTACAATCATTAGTATTTATTATTCTTTTATTATCTATTTTTATGCCTATTCTACATCATGGAAAGGGAATTTGCATATATTTTTACCAAAATGTCATCCCACTATACAATTCTGTGTGAGGTCCTCACTTGACAAATAGTGTGGAAAGCACTTTGTCAACAACAGAAAGATTAAAGTTTCTAGAATCGTATAGAACTGTGTGTTGTGAAGGCACTGCAATGGATTTTATCTATTTTCTATCTATCAACATTGAACATCTTTTAAAAAATTCATTTTAAATGTATTTACTGTGTGTGTATGTGTGTGTGTGTGTGTGTGTGTGTGTGTGTGTGTGTATGTGTGTCTCATAATGTGGTAGTTTGTATGAGATGTCTCCCATAGTCTCAGGCACGTGAATATTTGGTCTCTAGTTGGCTGAACTGTTTAGGTAGTTTAGGAAGTATGGCCTTTCTGGAGAAAGTGTGTCACTGGGGGTGGGCTATGAGAGTTAAAGACTCACACCATTATGCCTGGCGGCGGTGGTGGTGCACGCCTTTAATCCCAGCACTCGGGAGGCAGAGCCAGGTGGATCTCTGTGAGTTCAAGGCCAGCCTGGTCTACAGAGTGAGATCCAGGACAGGCTCCAAAGCTACACAGAGAAACCCTGTCTCAGGAAAAAAAAAAAAAAAAAAAGACTCACACTAGTTTGTTCTGTCTGCTTTGTGCTCCCAGTTCCAGACACGAGCCCTCTACTCTCAGCTTCCAGCACCGTATCTCTCACCTGCGGCCCTTCTGTCCTTGCCATTACGGACACTAACCCTCTGGAAACGTTAGCCCAAATAAACTATTCCTATGGTAAGTTGTCTTGGTCATGGTGTTTTACCATGGCAATACAAAAGTAACGATGCACATGGCATGCAAGTAGGAGCTCCTTCTCTTCTTTATACCACGTGGGGTTTCAGGGATCGAGCTCGGGTCTTCTGGCTTGTTGGCAAGCACCTTTACCTGCTGAGCCATCCATGTGGCTTAGCATTGAACCCCTTTGGATGTTTCTCTGATTATCTACTTTGGCAGTAGTACTAAAGATGGAAGAGTGTGTGTGTGTGTGTGTGTGTGCTTGGAAAGTACAAACTACCTTAAAAAAGAATGCTATCATCAGTTTTTTGTTGTTTTTGTTTTTATGTGGTTTATTACATTTATTGATCTGCATGTGTTGAACCATTCTTGCATTCTAGAGATAAAGTCAGCTTGGTCATGGTGTATTATGTTTTTTTTAAAGTATGTCTGTATTCTGATTTAAGTATTTCATTGTATTTTTGAGTCTATATTTGTTAAGCATATTTATCTGAACTTTTTTGTTGTTATTGTTTTGGGTATTAGAGTGATAGAGATCTTGTTGAAGGAGTTTGGGAAGTAGTTCTTCTGTTTTTATATTTTCAATTTTAAGAAGTACTGGGTGTAGGACTTCTTTGAATGTCTTGTAGGATTCTGCCATGAATCTATCTGGTCCTTGATTCTCTTTAGTTGGAAAGGTTTTTCTTACTGTTTCAGTTGCTCCAACTGTTATGGTCTGTTTAGGTTGTTGATCTTTCTCTAGGGTTAATTTTTGTGGTTTGACTAAATCTAGAGATTCATCCACGTATTATGCTTCCAAGCTGGATGGAGTGCAGGTTTTAAAAATATTCCCTTATGGTATTTTGGTTTGTTAAACTTTGATAATCTGAAAGTAAAAGACTTTGCTATGGGTTGTAGTTCTTTGATTCTACCAATATTCATTCATCACTTTTAATTGACTTGTGTATGGCAAGTAAAAGCAGCTTTGGTCCTTGATTCCATGAGTTTATACCCTAGCAGACAGACATTAACCAAAAGACCATAAGTGATGCAAGTTTACCATCATGGCAAGAAGCCTGATGCCCAATCGTGTGACAAACACATAAACAGAGAGTAACATGCTAGCTTAGTTGGGATCTTCACAGAGGAGGCTTCCCTGAAAGGGAAATGACTGCCTGACTTAGGAATTGCCTTGTCCAGAGAGCAGAAATCAGGGTTAGAGTCAAAGTTAAGAGAACTCCAGGACAGACAGGGATGGATGGGGCCATGGCTAGGCAATAATGGTGTCAGACTTCCAAGATGGCTGGATTCTTCCTCACCCTCCTGACCCTAGACAACAGCCTGGTAAAACAAAGGCCTTGTGGGCTTTTTCTGCTGCCAGCAGGCCACCTGCTGATGGACCGGCTCAGCAAGGTCAAGGCCAGATCAGGACATGTTACATAATGACTGTGAGTCAATCAGTCATCCTGCGCTTCTTCAAACTGACCAACTCTAAGTTAGGGGAGAAAGACCCTTCAGAGAGTTTAAAAACCCCACTCCTGAGAAGAGACTAGATCTCAGCTTCCTGAGACCTCTACTCTGCAGAGGACTTTTTCTCTGTGTGCCTGCTGGAGGTGTTTCCTCACCCACTGATTCTACCTGCTATATTGGAGATTTCTCTGCTGCTACTCGTCAAGCTCACGACTTTTCCTTTATGCAAATGAGCCCAATCATGATCCCCTATACAGTTACAATATGGCACTCTGTTTTTACTGATATTAAATCTTTGTCACATATGTTGCAAATGTTTCTTTCAGCTTGTTCTAGTTTCTTTGTTTGTTTGTTTCGGTCCTTGGCTTTTCACTTGATTGCTGAAGAACTGACATTTTATGATGTCAAAACATAAATCTTTAGTTTTTGAAGTCACACTGCAGATATCACAGTGGATTTCATTGTGGTTGCCGATTGCTCTGGGTTTTCATCCAAGGATCCAATTTTTTTTTAAACCACTTTGTGTGTGTGTGCGGGGATTAAAACAACTTACAGAAGTCAGTTCTCTCCTACTAAGTGAGTCTTGGGGGTCAAACCCAGGTCACCAGGTTTGGGGGCAGGAGCCTCTATACAGAGTCATCTCACCAACCCCAGGATCCATATTTTAAAAATATGTACAGATATGGAAAACATTAAAGAGGCCACCTCATTGGCTAACATTTTCTGAGAAGGTTAGGAAATTGAAATTTCATTGTGGGGGTCAGTTTGGACATATATGAATCACTTTCCAATAATTTAGAGTATGTTCTTGTTGCCGAGTGGGCTCTTTCAAAGTCTCCAGAGCCCATGGTGTGTGCTGTATAACCCCCGGAACTGAGTAATTCAGATGGAGCCAGTTCTACAGGGCAAGTATATATGGATGCTTCTAGCTCGCCTTCCTGGATCTTCCTGACTTCTATACCCATACTCAGGGCAGAGCCACTGAGGCAAGAGAGGTCAATTCAACCTGTATGATTCTTGGAGCCTTTCCCTCAGCCACTAAAATATCAAGTGTGTGTTCCTCAGAATTTGCCCACAGAATATGATTCTTTTACCACCAAGAACATTTTAAATACCTATTGCCACGAGTAAATAGAAAAAGTAAGGGTTACACACCAAACAACAGGAGCATAATGTAGATGTTAGCAGATGTTGTAGAATATTATTTTAAGGTATGTTACTTTTGCTTATGTTTAACTCTGTGAAGCTGTGTTACTGTGCCTGTGTAAAAGACCTGATGGTCTAATAAAGAACTGGCCAATAGTGAGGCAGGAGAAAGGATAGGTGGGGTTGGCAGGCAGAGAAAATATGCAGAGGGAGAAATCTGGGAGGAGAGATCTAGCAGTGACAGAAGGGGGAGGACATCAGGGGCCAGCCACCCAGCTACACAACCAGCAAGCCACGGAGTAAGAGTAAGATTTACAGAAATAAGAGAATGGGAAAAGCCCAGAGGCCAAAGATAGACAGGATAATTTAAGAGAAGGAAAGCTGCTGGCAAGAAACAAGCCAAGCTAAGGCCGGGCATTTATAATGAAGAATAAGCCTCTGTGTGTGATTTTTTTGGGAGCTGGGTGGTGGGTCCCCCAAAAGAGACAAAAACAACAACAAGCAGACATCTGGAGTAGCATCATTGTTTGCTCACTTGTTCCTGGTTATTTTAATTGAATAATCACTGTGCGCCCAGCACCATAGGTCAGTAGATAGGTGACAAAATGCACATGGGCTTTCCCTTTTGGCTCCAGAAAAGAAAACTAAGCACAGTAGAGAAGTAAGAAGAAAACTAGGCAACGTGGTTTTTGAGAACCCGAGAAAAGAGAAGGACTTCACGGAAAGAATGGTTAATGGTACTGAACGTTATTAAGGCTTAAAGTACCGTGGACAGTTTGTCTATGGGATCCAAAGAAAAGAGACCTAGTGGGTGGAGGGCGCTTGGCACCCAGGAAAGAACAAAATGGCATGCAGGGGTGGCACTGTGGCAAGCAGAAGCCGAGAAAACTGGGTCCCCAGCTGCCCCTCCAGTTACCAGGCTCTTCCCATCACTGTTCAGGTCAAAGCTGAGACATCCCTCCCGCCTGGTGGGAAGCCTGGTTAGGTGTCCATCTTGTACACATCTGTAAACACTGTGTCCCTCCCTTCATCGCAATGAGCCTAGCTCCTTCTGGACTGTGAACTGCAGCATGCCACCTTAAATACAGGAAAGGCCAAGTTTGGGGACACATGGAGTGGCTTGCAGAGTTTGAATAGAAAGATAAAGAGATTAAGAGTGCTTACTGCTTTTTCAGAGGACCCAGGCTTGGTCCCAGCACCCACATGGGACCTGTAACTCAAAACCACCTTTAACTCCAAAACATCTGAATCTGACACTCTTCTGGCTTCTGTCAGCATTCTCACACACATCGCCCATGCACACACACACACACACACACACACACACACACACACACACACACACATAAATAATGTAAATATGAAAAACCAGACTTAGACTAGGTCAGGACCAGCAGGATGGCTCCGTGGATGAAAACACTTGCCACCAAGACTGATAACCTGAGTGTGACCCCCAGGACCCACAAATGGAAATAAAATCAACTTTTGCAAGTTGTCTTCTGACTTCTACATACATATGGTTGCATGTGGGCCCACACACATACAACTCATATACAATGAATAAACATATGTATTTTTAATTTTTCTTTTAAAGAACATGGTTCAAATCCAAAGGCAATCAAGCAATGGGAATAAGGCCAGGGTCACATCTCTACGTGGGTCCGGTTAACAAGACCTTCTCCTGTCTGTCACTGCCACTGAGTCCTGGCTGTCTCTATCATTGTGCCACCCTAGCAACCAGTTATAACTTGCTTCAGCACCATTATGAAATCATGCTGCCCCAGAGACCAGACATATAAAGAAGATGGTATAGCATTTGTGTCCAGATTCCAAGAGGACAAAGTTAACATCTTCAAGGTGACTGTGGAGCCATTTTTTCGATGGGTGGCGTGTCCTTCTGATTATATTCTTCTTGTTCTAGGTCTGAGTTTGCATTTCTTTAGTTTCCTCATAGGTATGTCCCCACACTACATATCACACTGTCAGCTCTTGAATAAGTAGAACCACACTGTGTGTATTGAATCTGTAACATGCTCTTTTTGACTGTCTTTGATGGGACTCTAGCCAGCCCGAGCATGGCAAACATGGCTCTGGTAGGCTTTACCCTTTTCCCCTATTCCCTCTGTCTTCCTAAAAAAACATTAGATTACATCCCTAAAGCTAGCCTCCAAGGTTTATTCCCTTATTTGGCCAATTCCTCCTCCTGAGGCTGACTACCAAGGTCCAGCTATTAAAGTTAATGAAGCCTAGCGATCAAAAGCCCCACTTTGGCTCACCTAATTAACATGCCCAATCAAAAATATACATGGGGTTTCCCTTTTTACCTTTATAAACAGCCATTTTAGAAAGCTAGTGTAGCTTCCCTGGGTGATGGAAAGAAATCCTTTCTGCAAAAGCTATGATCATTTGTATTCTTAGCTCCAGGGATGAGCTTCCCAGTGACTTCCCAGTTGTTACAGCACCAGGTAGTATCCACTTGAGGAATAATAGGTGCGACAATAGGCCCTTGTTAGTAACTATTTCCTCCAAATTGAAACATTCCCTGCTAGAGAGAGAAAGGAGGCACTCCAGGCTCATTCATAAAAACTACTCTGCTCACAAGCTCTGTAGAGCTTTAAGACTCACGGGGGCCCTTCCTAAGGTCTTTTTTTTTTTTTTTTTTTTTTTGGTTTTTTGAGATAGGGTTTCTCTATGTAGCTTTGGTGCCTGTCCTGGATCTCACTCTGTAGACCAGTTTGGCCTCGAACTCACAGAGATCCGCCTGCCTCTGCCTCCCGAGTGCTGGGATTAAAGGCGTGCGCCACCACCGCCCGGCCCTTCCTAAGGTCTTAAAAGTGGTAAATAATTCTAAGACAGAGGAGACTCTTTGGTGAAGCTGCCTGCAACTTGGGCAAAGAGTTGGAGGGGTGAAGCTTTCATGGGTTGTCATCTATGCCACATTTATTAACCATATATAGTGGTGTGTGTGTGTGTGTGTGTGTGAAATAACTGCCCACATCCTTTACCCCCTTTCCACTGAGTTGTGTTTTCTTAGTTGATTTTTTGGGGGAGGGGCTCTTTACAGACACTGGGCAGGAGGCTTTTGTCAGTTTATGCCTTCCAAATACCCTCTACTACTTCATGGGAATCTGAATTTCTTTTTTAAAAAAAAGACAAATAAATGTGTATGTGTGTGTGAGTACAGATCCTGTCCCATTTGATCTGCTGATATATCTATCTGATAAACCAGCCTGCCTCCATCTTAGGCTTGAAAGCTATCTTATACTAAAGACAAACTAGATCCATTCCTGTTTATAACTAAACTTCTGTTTCTCAAGGATTGGGTTATGCCCTATCTGTAACTTTAACTGCAAATGGTTCTACATTGCCTGTTCCAGGAAATGGCAACCATTCCTTTATTTCAAAGGTTATTATGGGCACCTTATTATCACCACCTTGTTATAAATACCTTGTTATGACCACCTTGCAACCATGTCTTTGTTTCAGGAGGTTGTTGTGACAACCTTGTTATGCGTGTGTTCTGCTCCTCAGCTATAAAAATCCTTATCTTCCTCCATGTCCAACACTGATCTCTTGAACCTGCCTTTAGGGAGAGACCACCTGTGGACATGAATAAAAAAGCTTGCTTTAATTAATTGCTTGCTTTAATTAATTTGAGCATGATTTGGGTCAATGATCTTTCTCTTCTCACCTGTGGAATTAACATCCTATGTTACTAAAGCTTGATAATAATTCTAGATTTTTTTCCAGGGCATGCCCCAAGATGGTATTTCTTCTTCAGAAATGATTTCTATTTGCTTGACCTTTACTTTTGCAATTGAATTTTGTTTTGTTTATATGGTTGTGTATGTGTGGTTTGTTTGGTTTTGTTTTTGTTTTGGGGGGGTCCATGGTGGTTTCCTAGTGAGATCTGAGCTTGCTTTACACAGCAGGGCTGCATAAGGGGATGGCTTGACCATATGCATGGCTACTAGGTGTTTGGGATGGTCTGCACTTGACTGTGCTGGGGGGAGGTCTTTTACTCTGCCCCTTGGCATTCCTTTAAATGCCCTTTAGCAGGGACAGAAGGGTCAAGTGGGTTTTGACCTAGGCCCTCCCAAGGCTATCCTGTGTTTCTATCTGTCTCTCTCCTCTATATTTGTATCTAAATATTTCTCACTTCTCCCTGCTCCAGAGTACCCTGGGGGAAAAAGTGGGGGCAGGCCCCCCCACAGTTTTTGTTCCTTGTGTAGCCCTAGTTGATCTAGAACCCAAAATGTAGACCAACCTGGCCTTGAACTCAAAAAGGTCTACCTGCCTCAGCCTCTCAAGTGCTGGGTTTAAAGATATGTGCCACCATGCCTGGTTTTCAAATGAATTTTAAATTTGTGTTGAGTATAAAAACATGTATGGAATTTTGTTAGAATTGGGTTTGCTTTTTATCCAATATTTTACATATGAATGTATAAATGGTTTATACTCTTCATAAACATACGTCTTCTCAATGTTCTTCAATAAAGATTTAAAGTATCCTGCACAAATGACACATTTTTTTTCTGTTTATTCCTTTATATTATCTTGAACTATTAATTTTTTGCTATTGAATAAAAATCCAATTAACATTGCATATTAATACAAGATAACTAGGAATCTTGCTAAGCATTAATTCTGATAATTGGATAATTGGTATATTCTTGGAATTTTCTATGTACATAATCACATCATCTTTTAGTAATAACTGCTCCACTTATTTCTTTCCTAGTTCTAGTACTTCTCTCTCTCTCTCTTTCTTTCTCTCTCTCTCTCTCTCTCTCTCTCTCTCTCTTGCCATGCTGGCTAGGACTTTTAATCAGTATACCAAAAAACAGACATGGCAAAGAGTTTTCTTCTCACAGGCCCGTGTTCCTTCCCACTTTTTGATATTTGGTTTAGGATCAGAGCCCTAAGTGAGCACATTTGATTGCTCAAGTTTAAGTTACTGCATGTTAGTTTAACTACCTGCATGAGGAAGAAATCTATACATTATGTTTTAGCTTATGTACTATTATGTAAGGCTATTTCTCTAGCAATCTGAGGTATGTTTCCATATCAGGCAATTCAGAGGTGGCCAATGAAATGTGCCCTACAATAGACTTCACATGTTCTTTGTGCACAGTGAGATTCTCCTTTGTCAACCTCATCACACAAATAAAATGTGTCTGCAGGGGAGTTTATTCTTCCTTCTGAATGGAACTCTAACAGCACCTTTCTCTTTATATATACAATAAATTTTTTGGGGGGGTGTCTACTGGTTCCATCATCGATGGAACTGTTGCTGGCTGCAGAGTCTTTAAGAAGCTAAAACCTGGGGATGACCTTGAACTCTTGATCCTTCTGCCTCTACCCAAGGAATGAGTGCTGGGATCACAGGTCTGTGCCACCGTGCCCATTTTATGTGGTACTTGAGGTTGAACCCAGGGCTTTTCTCATGCTAGTCTAGCAGTCTACCAACTGATCTATATCCCCAGCCCAGGAGAAGATATTTAGAAAACAAATTTAATATAACATACAACTTGTTTAAACAAGAGAAATAAATTACTTTAAAAACATAAATTAAGCTGGAAAGTCACAACAGAATTATAAGAGATTCAGAGGAAAATACGACAACAAAACATAGCAGAGACATTTATAACATTAACTACTCTCAAGCTTTCTATTTAAAATCCACGTTTCGTGTGTTGTAAAGGCTTTGACAGTCTAAGAATTTCACCCAGTCTCTTGAACTTGAAAATAAGAGTGATGATAGTATTTGGTTTCTTTAAGGATACCTCTTCTTTTGTTTTGTTTGGAAATTGGAGCTGTGGCTAAGATGGCTGGTCACCAGCCAGCCTTTCCCTCTACATAGCAACAGAAGTGTGGCTGGACCCTACAAGGCTCCAATAGACTGACCATGTCAGTGGGTATGTTCCTCTAACTCTGTCTTCTCCAACTGCTGTGGGAAAAGGGATTCCTGCAGTGTGAGAACCTAGCTGGGAGATCGGCTCCCACATTTTACGATAGGATACTCTTGAGGAGAGAAGGATAAGCGATATTATATAGAAGGATAGAGGGGAGAGAAACAGAAACACAGAATAGCCTGGAGAGGACTTGGATCATTATCCTCCAGCCCCTTCTGTCTCTTCTAAAGGGCTATTTATAGGAATGCCAAGGGGTGGAGCAAAGACCACCCCCTAGCTCAGCCAAGTGTAGACCCTTGCTATCACCTGGTGACCATGCACAAGGTCAAGCAATCCTCTAATGCAGCCCTGCTGGGTAAAGCAAGCTCAGCTCTCACTAGGAAAATTTGTGGGCCTCCACACTGCAATTCATGCCTCTAAGGCCTTGATTCCTCCATGCTGTCTTCCTCATCTATGGCCTGGGACAGACACAATGTGCCTTGGTCTCATCTCTGGATCACACCAATGAAAACAATTTCATATGGAATGGTGGAGCAGTACATGTGAAGTGCATGATCCTGGGATGACCAACAGTTACATTAACCTGCATCACTGACCAAGGATGTAATTTAACCAAGAAATAAATGCAAACCCCTAAGGTTTTTGTATCTGTTAAAGCATCTAATCATTTCCATGTAATAAACATATGAATGTAATATAGAAAGTGAAGGGATTGGTTGCTACAAGGCAAGTATGTGTTAAGTTATATGAAGGGATCTATACTTTTGTATTTGAGAGGCAATCTTTTTTGGCTCATATTTTGTAAGTATTTCATTAAAAGCTTGGCATTTAGAACTCATTCTGAGTTTTAAGAAATGTTGCTGTTTTTAATTAAATGAATTTGTAGTCACGGGAGAAGAGTAACACATATTCCAAGATATTAAATATACACAACAGTTAGAAAATACATCTTAAATAATCACCACAGTTACTATGTATCCTCAACATTTTAAATCATTTGAAGAGAACATTATTAGTGAAGAAATTTTGAGCAAATAAAATCATATTAATTATAAGTCTCAACTTCAAATTTTAATCATTTCTAAAACATATATATACATATATAGTTTTTGTTTTTCTAAGACAATGTCTCACTATGCAGCCCAGGTTGGCTTTGAACTTGTGATCCTCCTGCCTCTGCCTCCCAAGTGCTGGGATAGCACATGAGCATCACCATGCCCAGGTCTGGATTAAGATTAAAAGAAGAATTTCTACTGTAATAGTTTAAGCTTCCGTGGATGCTCTTGATAGCAATATATGTGTGAACTACAGCTGTAGAGAATTATAGCTTAAAAAATGGGACAAAAGAGTTTAAAGTTGAACCACCATGGTTGTGCACACAACAGTGTCTTTATGCTCCCAGCCTGGAAGACATTCAGGAACAGGCCCATATGCCCACTGCAATGAATAAAATCATATTTAATAGCAACTCTTAAAAGCTTAAAAGCAAAAGTTAATATTGTTCATAAATAAAACTTTACATGGGTGTGGTAATTAATACCTGTAATTCCAGCACTTTCGAAGCTCAGTCAAGAAGATCTTGAGTTCAAGACTAGCCCACGCTATATCCTGACACAAAACCAAAATCAAACCATTTTGGTTTTGTACTTTTAACCTGTTTCTCCATGTGTGCCTGTGTGTACTGGATAGCAATACAAAGTACGTTTTATACTGTGAGCTGTGGATCCAAGATAAAAATACATTTTTTTCCTTCACAGTCACCATTGTGGTGAAGGTAGAAATATGTTTACACACATAATTCTACCAGTCCTTGAGTCATCAGGACAGACCCTGCCCAGCCCATGTTCCTGGGACGGACTTCTCTGTGATCCTAACTATTAAACCTCCACCAGTGTTAGCATTTGTCCTCTTCGTGGCTATTGATGTTATTGTTTTGCTATTATTACAGTTTCGCCCCACCTCTAAAAAGCACCCTTTTTCCTTTACAAAAGCAAATGTTTAATGAAAAGTAAATTTACCTAGAAGCCACACTGAAGATTATCACTGCAATATATGTATGTATTTTAAATTTCATATGGGTTCTCTATTAAATATTTAAAGTGTAAATATTGAGGTCAAGTAGTGTACAGAATTGCATAGTATTTCACAGTTAACTTATTTTACTTTATGAATGAGAAACCTATTTTCATGCCATCCAATATTCCTTTCCAAAATTACAGAGCATGCTGTTTTATGGATACAATATGAATTATCGCTCCATCTCCCTGTTGTTGGACAGGTGTATAGCTTTAAATTAATTTATAATTCAAAGACATAGGGAAATCTTTGTCAGAAAATTTTTATATTCATTTTTATTATCACATCCTTTGGATGAATTCCCAGAAGGGGATTGTTGGTCTGGAACCATATGTGTTACGCACACCCCCATTCCCTTGAGCAAAGCAAGACCAAGTTATGTCCACCAGCATCCCCAGTACACTGGGAGACTCTGTTGCCAATTTCTCACTCACAATAGCATTTTGAAATACGCTTGGCCATAACCTTCCCAGACAGAACACCAGCTGGGGACCAAATGGTCAAATACAAGAGCCTATGGGGGACATTTCTCACCAAATCACCACATCTACATGTTAATTTGTGAATGGAATGTTTGATTAATAAAAATTAGCCATTTACTTAAAAGTTTGTGCTATTGTACTTTTTTTGTGAATTTATGCATCACTTTGTTTATTTTGTAAGCAAAATTCATATTAACTGCCTGTTTTGCTTTGGGGGAATATACCCCCCACCACCTTTTAACAGTTTGATAAGGCCTTTTAATGATACTCTTCAAGTTTATACCTCTGACGTTATCAGAATCACTTTCCTGTGCTGTAGCTTAAGTACTCTGTTTTTAATTATAAAACTAATAAAGCTTTAAAATAGGCTCAAAATATAAATTTGCATTAAATTAAAAGCTAGACGTCTCTTTCTTTCTTTAATCCAGCTGAGGGTAAAACTTGCTGCTGTATTAGTGACTTCTCTGTTGCTGTGATAAAATTCCACAGCCAAAAGTAATTTCTGGGGAGAAAGCGTTTCCACTGGCTCCCCCTTCCAGAGGACTAGAGTCCATCTTGGCAGGGAAGAGACAGCAACAGGCAGAGAAGGCATGGAAGGCAGGAGCAGGAAGCTGGCAAATCACATTCTGTGTGCACATGGGGAAACACAGAAAGAGACCAGCACATGGGCCAGGCTACACAAAGCCCCACACCCCTCGGTGCTGGTGCCGTACTTCCCCCAGCAGGGCTCATTCTCTCACAGTTCCATACCCTCTCCTGCTACCAACTCGGGGCCAAGTGTTCAGATACAGGAACCTGTAGAGGACATTTCTCATCCAAACCACTACATCTACATTTTAATTTGTGAATGGAACTTTTAGAATGGACTTTTAAAACTTAAAGGTACTCAATCGTCAAATTATGAAATTTATTGAAATTCCCCCATTTCTGTCATAACTGGTTTTGTAGAAATTTCAGTGTATTAGGACGTGCATTCATTTAATTTTTTTTCTAAACCTTTTATGGCTCCATTCTTACATCCAACTTTTAAAAAGTATGGGTAATTCATCTTGATGCATGGTATAGTTCTGATGACTATATTACAAATAGTTAATAGCAATGGTTGAATATGAGGTTTTGTTGTCTGCTTTTCAGCACTTAGAAACCTTTCTTCAAAAGATGGCTCCATGGGTGTATTGGTGGCAGGCAGAAGGGCCCTTGGGAACTGGCACTTTGAAGGAACCAAGGAGCAGTCAACAATCCCTCCCCTTTAGACACTTTTCTATGACACTTCCTTCCTGACTGCCTTTCACTCCTGGAATCTCTCACCTTCTCCCCCCCCCCCCCGCCCCGCCCCTTATCTCGGGTCCTGCAGCTCCCTCTCTGGCCTCTGACAGCAAACACTCGCTATACTGAAGGGATTGAAATCCTCCCTTCCATCCCAGAATTCTAATCGGAGTTCCTGCCCTTAGGTAAAATACTCCACAGACGTGTCATCATCTTTTCAATCAGACCGTGTTAAATTGGAGCTTGTATAGTCCCTCTTCCAAGCCCCTCCTCCACTGTCATCTCTACCTTACAAAATGGGGTCATTGTCTTCTCATTTCCCGAAGAAATCTCGATGCCCTCCCTTAAGGCATGCCGTTCCTTCTCTATTCAGCCATCAAATCATTTTGCTTTTTCTCAAACATCTCCCTTCCCACCCACCCAAAGCCCAACTGATTCTAGATTGCTGTGAACCCTGCCCACATTCCCCCCCAGCCAGCACCCCCTCTCTGCAGACGGCATCCCTCTCACTACAAATACATTTCTAATAAAAACTGAATTCGCTTCTAACCTCTTCCTCACTTCCAACCACAGCTTTCAAGGAGACGTCCTTGCCTTCCTTCAGGCCTCTTTTCCCGAACAGCCAGTAGAGGGACCTCCTACCACCAGGGGAACACCTGAAGTCACTCAAAGGGCACACAGAGCCTCTGGCTTCCTTGGCCTTAGCTCCCGTGGTTCCCGACCAAACACAACAGGCCTCAGCTGCCACTGGCCGGTGTGCTCCTTGCTTCAGAGGGAAACAACTCAGCCAATACGAGAGATTTTTATTTTATTTATTATTTATTTTTAACAATCTCATGTACCTAAGCTGGTCTCAGACCAGCCGAGGATGGCCTTGAACTTCTAATTTTCCTATATTCATCTGTTGGTGAAGGCTTTTTAAAAATATCTTTGGAGTGTGTAGGATACAACTCTTGTTGCCTGGGAAGTAGCTGAGGCCTGGTTTCCTCGCCTAACTATGGGGCTGTTCATTTCTAACATCCAGGGCAGTCCCACAGATTGACTGCTGGGCTGTCGAAAGGTTTTAAGTTGTCAATTAAATCTATTGATTTTTGTTTGCGATTTCTGCCTTAGCTGGTTTGGTAGCAATCTCCGTGTTCTAACATAAGTGTACTCATTTTAATCCTCTTCTAAACCTTTTATGATTTAATTCTCACATCCAATTCTCTAATTATTAGGGACTTGTATTAGCGTGTAATGTATGAGTCTAATACATTGTCATGTAAGCTCCCTGCAGGCAGACATATGGCATAGTCCCCGCTGGATGGCCTCAGCCTGACACGGGGAGGGGACCAGCTGCTTACTATTTAGTGAATGGATGACTGTTTTGGTTCCAGGACACCCGGGTGTAGCGGGTCTCGGGATGCAGGGATCCGGCGCGGCGTGGCGGGCAGGTGATGGGCACAAACACCCAGGCCCCTCTCTGCCCTCTGCCCACGGCTCTCACTCTCAGTGGATCAGAGGCGCCCTCGGGCGGAGCCCGGCCGGCAACCAGCCGCTGACCCCCACCTTTGGACGAAGCCGGGTCCACCAGGTCCGCTTGGGCGCGAAATAGGAGGCCCCAGCCTCCAGCGTCCCGGGGCTCGGGAGCGCACCTGACCCGGCGGGCGTGGCTACGGGCGTGGCGGCGGGGCTGACGTGGCCCCGCGGCGTGGAACGGGCGTGATTCATCAGTGGCCGCGGAGCGCGATGGGGACGAGCGCAGCGGCCGCCTAGGCGCGTCCTCCGCACGCTCTCCCAGTCGGGTGGCCCGGCTCTGGGAAGGCCAAGATGGAAGAGATCTTGAGGAAGCTGCAGAGGGACGCGTCCGGGAGCAAATACAAAGCCATCAAGGAGAGCTGCACCTGGGCCTTGGGTAAGCGAGGGCGGTGCGCGGGGACACCTGCTCCCCGGATCACCACCGGTTCCACGCCGCGGCCCCTGGGAGGGAGGGATTGTCACCCAGTATGGGTTATGGATGCCTGTCGCGCAATTGCGGGAGTTGCTTCCGAGAATATGCAGGATATGAAAATCTTGGGCATCCAGCTGTCTCCGTTCTGGTCTCCTTACCTCCTCCCAAACCTCAAATGGGAACCGTTGCGGTTGGTAGGAGGCGTCCCCATTCTGGGTCCCCAGCAGGGGTGGACACAGGTTCCCCATGGCCAAGTGAGGATTCCCAGCTTGCATGAAATCAGGGCCCTGGTGCCCAGGCGTCTGGAAGGAAGAAGGGAGTTAATTAAAGCAACAGCCCTCTTCTCAAACGTTCGTGAGTGGAACCAGGAAGGAAGGCTTGTTTGATTTGATTTTCCTGAGAGAGACCACCTTGCTAAGTATTAGCTTTTACGGCTATTGTGCATGGAAAATAACAGCCTGGAGAACAGTCGGAGGAACTGGGTTACTCCTGCAGTTCTGTTATTTACCTGCCCCTCAGACAGGTGGTGGGCTTTTAGTTGTTGAGCCGTGCTAAAATTGAACGAAGTTCCCGGTAACAAATGAGCGATTCCCATCATGTAGGCTGCAGACCTCACCAGCAGAAAATAAACGGAATGACATATCAATTAGGCAAGACCGAGGCACCCAATGATGGGGATGGAACTGCAACAGCCAGAGCACACTTGGGGTAACAGAGATGCTTTTAAAAAAGGAAAGGCCTAAAAGGAACCAGGACAGCTCTGTGAGCCCCTTGTGACGCCTTGGTAACCAGTCCATTAAAAAACAGAACCCCTTCCCTTGAAATAAAATCCAGTCGGTGCTTGGTGCTTGTCACGATTCTGTGCTGTGTGCAACCTGAAAAAAAGACACAGAAGTGCCTTTAGTTGGTGTTTCACCAAAGGCAGAATTTGCATAGTGTTTCAGGTTATACTATCCTGATGGAAGGTCTTAATTCACATATGTTTGCGTACGTGGTGTATGTGTGTGTGTGTGTGTGTGTGCAGCCAATCACAGCAACAGCATCCTTTGTTTAATCTCTGCATAGTGACTAAATTGTCTCAATGATTGCCCATGGAGTTTATCTTGTAGGTAGAACTAATGCTTGGCCATTTTAGTTTACTGCTAAATGAAAATGGACTATCTGTCTGAGAGCGGCAAGGCTCTTAAAGCCACAGTACGGTTTCAGCGTGGCCATTGTCGTTCAGCAGTGCTTCCAAACTGGATTCCCAATTGCCTCTCTAATGAAGGGTCACAGATGGCTGGGTAACATAATAAAGCAGGGCCTGACCGTGCATGAAACATGCCATTCTAGTATTCATGATCAGTTTGCTGTAAATGAAACTGACTGAGATAAACACCGAGGTGGAGAGTAAGCCAGTGTTTTTAATAAGTTGGATATTTGATATTCAACACCTTGACTTTAAACCAGTGTTGTTTAGCCCTTGTAGCTACTAGGGAAGCCCAGAGCTGAGGACAGGTAGATTTTTCTGGGTCGAGCTCTGCATGCACCTTGACTGTAAGAATAGCTGTGGTCCCTTTTGTCGTGTACTGATTATTCTATAATTAGCAAGAGAAGAGACAGGGCTGTGACAGTTAAATAACAGCACGGAGCATTCCTTTGTACATGGGAATAACCGGAGCTGGAAAACAGCCCAAAGAATAGGGTCTGAACATGGGAGGAAGGGGAGATGGTGGAGATCTCATCTGAAGAACACATAAGCTGAGAGTTCTTTGTTTTTGTTTTCTGCTGTTTTTTTTTTTTAAGCGAACGTTTCAGACCTCCCCTATAGTGTGAAGCGTCCCATAAGCCAGAGTTTGTTGAAGGGGGTGGGATATGCAGCATAAACAAAGGCATGGAAGGTAGTTTTTTGTTGTCTACCTATGTGTCTCCATTTCCCACTACCAAGTCAAGGTTTTTACGAGAAGACATTTGTCACTGTTTGGCCCTCGTATTTTTTTTTTAAATAGATTAACATGCAAATTTCTAAGAATGTACTTAAGAATCTAGGCCAGTTCCCTGTCTTATTGCCCCACCAAGAGTTCTGGGGCCTGGTGGCAGTTTGCTGAGGCGATTTCTTGATGACACCATGCAGAACGGTTTTTTTTTTTTTTTTT
>CABHPH010145383.1:7127-37069 GCA_902168325.1 Peromyscus nudipes | reverse complement strand
GGGAGGGAAATTAAAGACTTCCTAGAACTCAATGACAATGAACGTACAACACACCCAAACCTATGGGTCACTATGAAAGAACTAAGAGAAAAGTTCACAGCACTAGTTGCCTACATAAAGAATTTGGAGAAATCTCACACTAACGACTTAACAGCACATCTGAAAGCTCTAGAACAAAAAGAAGCAAACTCACCCAGGAGGAGTAGACAACAAGAAATAATCAACTGATGGCTGAAATCAATAAAATAGAAACAAAGAGAATACAAAGAATCAATGAAACAAAGAGTTGGTTCTTTGAGAATATCAACAAGATAGACAAACCCCTATCCAAACTAACCAAAAGACAGAAAAAGAACATCCAAATTAACAAAATCAGAAATGAAAAGGGGAACATAACAACAGACACTGAGGAAATCCAGAGAATCATTAGGTATACTTCAAAAATCATGTTATCCACAAAATTGGAAAATCTAAAAGAAATGGACGAGTTTCTAGCTAGATACCACATACCAAAATTAAATCAAGACCAGATAAACAACTTAAATAGACCTATGAACCCCTGAGGAAATAGAATTAGTCATTAAAATCTCCCAACAAAAAAGGGCCCAGGGCCAGATGGTTTCAGCACAGAATCCTACCAGAATTTCAAAGAAGAACTAATAACAATACTCCTCAAATTGTTCCACACAATAGTAACAGAAGGATCATTGTCAAATTCTTTCTATGAGAAACTACACAAAGATTCAACAAAGAAAGAGAACAATTACAGAACAATCTTCTTCATGAACATTGATGCAAAAATAAAAAATACTCACAAACTGAATCCAAGAACACATCAAAAAAAAAATCATCCACCATGATCAAATAGACTTCATCCCAGAGATGCAGGGATGGTTCAACAGATGAAAATCTGTCAATATAACCCATCATATAAACAAACTGAAAGAAAAAAAACCACATGAGAATCTCATAAGATGCTGAAAAAGCCTATGACAAAATCCAACACCCCCTCATGATAAAAGGTCTTGAAGAGATCAGGAATACAAGGAACATATCTAAACATAATAAAGGCAATTTACAGCAAGCTGATAGCCAACATCAAATTAAATGGAGAGAAACTCAAAGTGATTCCACTAAAATCAGGAACAAGACAAGGCTGTCCACTCTCTCCATACCTATTCAATATAGTACTTGAAGTTCTAGCTAGAGCAGTAAGACAACAAAAGGGGATCAAGGGGATACAAATTGGAAAGGAAGAAGCCAAACTTTCACTATTTGCAGATGACATGATAGTATACATAAGTGACCCCAAAAATTCTACCAGGGAACTCCTACAGCTGATAAACTCCTTCAGTAATGTGGTGGGATACAATATTAACCAAAAAAAATCAGTAGCTCTCCAATATACAAATGATAAGCAGGCCAAGAAAGAAATCAAAGAAACAACACCCTTTACAATAGCTACAAATAATATAAAATTCCTTGGGGTAACAAGTGAAAGAACTGTATGACAAGAATTTTAAGTCCTTGAATAAAGAAACTGAAGAAGATATCAGAAAATGAAAAATCTCCCATGCTCATGGGTAGGTAGGATCAACATAGTAAAAAATGGCAATCTTACCAAAAGCAATCTACAAATTCATTGCAATCCCCATCAAAATCACAACACAATTCTTCACAGACCTTGAAAGAACAATACTTAACTTCATATGGAAAAACAAAAAACCCAGGATAGCTAAAACACTGTTGACAGCTTATGTTGGAGAGGATGTGAAGTGAGGGGAACACTCCTCCACGGCTGGCGGGAGTGCAAACTTGTACAGCCACTTTAGAAATCAATATGGAGGTTTCTCAGAAAATTGGGAATCAACCTACCTCAAGACTCAGCCATACCAATCTTGGGCATATACCCAAAGGATGCACAATTATACCACAAGGACACTTGCTCAACTATGTTCATAGTAGCATTATTCATAATAGCCAGAACCTGGAAAAATATCTAGATGCCCCTCAACCAGAGAATGGATAAGTAAAATGTGGTACATTTACACAATGGAGTATTACTCAGCTGTAAAAAATAATGACCTCAGGAAATTTGCAAGCAAATGGATGGAACTAGAAAAAAATCATTCTGAGTGAGGTAACCCAGACCCAGAAAGACAAACATGGCATATACTCACTCATAAGTGGATATTAGGTGTAAAGTATAGGATAGCCAACATAAGGTCCACTGCCCCAGAGAGGCTGGATAACAAGGAGGGCCCAGAGAGGGATGCATGAATTTCCCTGGGAAGGGGAAATAGAAGAGATCTCCTGGGTAAATGGGGGAGCAGGAAATGGGGTAGGGAAATGGGAGGATGGGAACTTGTGGGAGCAAGTGGGCAGACTGGGTATAGGACAAAGGAGGAGAGTAATGAAAGAGATATCTTGATAGGGGAGCCATTTAGGGGTTAGGGAGAAACTTGGTGCCAGGGAAACTCTCAGTAATCCACAAAGATGATCCCCAGCTAAGACCCCTAGCAATAGTAGAGAGGGTGCCTGAACTGGCCATCTACTATAACCAGATTGGTGACTACCCTAATTGTCATCATAGAGCCTTTTATCCAGTAACTGATGGAAGCAGATGTAGAAATCCACAGCCAAGCACTGGGCTGGGCTTTGGGAGTCCTGCTGAAAAAAGAGAGGAGAAATTGTACAGGCCAGGGGAGTCAAGGTCATGACAGATGAACCCACAGAGACAGCTGACCTGAGCTTGTGAGAGCTCATGGACTCAGGATCAACAGTTAGGGAGCCTGCATGGGACCAACCTAGACCCTCTGCATGTGTGTGACAGTTGTTTAGCTTGGTCTGTTTGCAAGGCTCCCAGCAGTGAGATCAGGACCTGTCCCTGGCGTTTAGCTGGCTTTTGGGAACCTGTTCCCCAAGCTGGGTTACCTTGTCCAGCCTTGATGCAGCAGGAGGAGCTCGGTCCTGCCTCAACTTAGTGTGCCATGCTGTCCAAGCCCACGGGAGGCCCGCCCCTTTCAGGAGTGGATGGGGAAGGTGGTAGATGGGAGGTGGGTGGGGAGGGGACGGGAGGAGAGAAGAGGGGAGAAACTGTAGTCATTATATAAAATAAATGAAAAAGGTGTTAATTAAATAAAATAAATTTAAAAATAAATAAATCAAAAAAGAATTATACAAATGGCTAAATGATAATGCCTTAGTGCAAAAGAACAGTAGAAGGTTGTGGATTTATGAAGCATTGCAAAAGGGCTCTTGCTTCTGAGACATTTCAGCAGAAACCTGCAAGAAGGGGAATAAGCTGTAGGCAGCTTGGAAAGTCCCAAGAAGTCATGTGCCTAGAGCACAGTAAGGAAAGGGCCATAAGGGAAGACAGAGGTCACAGGGCAGTAGAGAAAGCAGAGGGCAGAGGTGAGAGAGACAAGACAGAGGTCAGAGAAGCAAAAAGAGCTCAAAGAGACAGACAGAGTCAGAGAGTCAGCACAGACATCAGAGGAAAGGGGCTAGGCCTCGGGACAGAGGGCGGAGGACAGAGAAGGGTGAGGGAGACTGAAACAGCAGCACATTCAGAACTTCAAATTTCCCTGGGCTTGGGGAGTTTAATGGAAAAAGAAATTCCATCTCACTTGCTTCATTCAGAACAGTCCCTCTGCTTGCTGTGGGGCCATGTGCTACTCTTTGGGATCCCATGTCAGATATCCTGCATATCAGATATTTACACTACAATTCATAACAGTAGCAAAATTACAGTTAGGAAGTAGCAATGAAATAATTTTATGGTTGGGGGTCACTACAACATGAGGAACTGCATTAAAGGGCCGCAGCATTAGGAAGGTTGAGAAGCACTGTGCCACAGGGACCATGAAAACACACCTGTGGAACAAACATCTCGCTTGCTTCATTCAGAACAGCCCCTCTGCTTGCTGTATGGCCATGTGCTACAGGAGCCCTGAGAACACATTTTTGGAGGAAACTAGACTCTTCCCAAACACTAAACTCTCTCCATAGTGAGCGTGTCTATTCATCGAAGGTAAGCAACACTGCTCCACCTCAGCCAAACCCTAGAGAGGAGAAACATGTGCAGGGAAGGGCTTATTGCTTTTTAATAAACTGACAAGGAAATTTGTTTTTTCTGTGTATTCATCTCTTCTGGAATAAAATGCCTGAGACATACCATAAAGGGGAATTTATTTTGACACAGTTCTGACGTTTCAGTCCATCTTCACAGAAGTCACAGTGAAGCAAATTTCTCACCTGCTGGTGACCAGGATCAGAACACAAACAACAGACTGGTGGCAAGAAATACTTCCAGGTCATGCTCTACCCCAGTGGCGCCACCTTCTCCAACTAGAACCTCCTTCCTAGTCCTTCATTCAGCTATGAAATCCCTGATGGAGAAATGCATTGAGAGGGTTAATGCACTAGTGAACCAATCACCTTCTAATATCACCACCAACTGGTATCAAGCCTTCAACACAAGCCTTTTAAGGAGACACTTCATACCCAAGCCATAAATACCCTTCAATTCAAGGAAGAAAAGGGTGGTACTCTAATGTGGGATGCAGAGCAAAGACCCTGGGAGACACCAGGAGTCTGAGCCACAGGGCTACTGACAGGTACATGAGTAGACACCAGTGGATGGGGCTAGTCAGAGAATTTGGACACAGCCATGTCCAATATTTCATTTTTAAGCTGGTTACTTTTCTTTACATTGAGATGTAACAATCCCTCACACATACTCCAGTGTCCTCTAGACAGCCATAAAACATATCTGCAATGTATGATTACTGCATATTACTGATTGGTTTGGGGCCATTTAAAGAGAAGCAAAAGGAAAGGGGTGGGCTTCTTCATAACTTGCACTAAGACAAACTCTTGCATTCCCTCCACCAAAAAAAAGACAAATTATTAAAATTAGAAGGCTAGCAACAACAAATTCATATTATGTGGATTAGGATATCAAGATACTCCATGTGAGTGTTTTTAAGGTTCATTCTAGGATGGTAGAGAATTTGTAGTTCCTTGTAAAATGTGCCAAACCTTAGGAAACTCATGCAAGCTCAGAATTCAGGGAGTTGGGGCCCTGATTAGACAGGTGTCTTTGCACACAGATTCGGTCAAACAGCTGGTTCCCTGGGGGACCTGGAGAGCAAGTCCATTCTTCCAACAAGTCCACTCTACCACAGTCAAGTCCACTCTACCACAGCTGTCCTGATAGTGGCTTTCCTTAGGCCCAGCTGTGCTGAGGGAGTTTTGAGCCAGATGCTTCCCTAAGACTCAAGTCACTTCCTGAGAAGCATTACTCATATAAGAAATCACGCTATCCAATAGTTCCAAAAAATCACCTTGCCCTATGTCCCTTCTACCCAGTCCCAAGCAGGTAATATCCAGCTTGTGGGTTTCCCCTATAAAAACTCTCTACACCTGGGCTTGCGGCCACCACCACATTTCCTTCCATCTGTTGTGCCCAGGTTGAACCTAAATAAAAGGACCCTTATGTGCTTG
This sequence comes from Peromyscus nudipes, assembly GCA_902168325.1. Lineage (NCBI taxonomy): Eukaryota > Metazoa > Chordata > Mammalia > Rodentia > Cricetidae > Peromyscus > Peromyscus nudipes. Next base: position 31,561 of record CABHPH010145383.1, on the reverse strand, counting down.
CATAGGAAAAAAAAAAAAAGAAATCAGGCTATCAGTTATTGGAAATAACTTAAGACCATCACTTAAATAAAAAAAAAAAAAGTAGGCCTAACATCAGGATATTCTCTAAGACAAATCTTTTAGGTCTAAATCTACCTATCTTCAGGTAGATAAACGTTTTCAATTAATTGACCCAGAAGTTACAGAGGAAATGAAAGCTTCAACTAAAAAATACAAAACCAAAAAACCAGGGTGCTCAAGGGGATCCATCTAAGGCCAGAGCTACACTGAGCTCTGCTGCCTGCCCGCACACTGTCAGACCCCAGGAAAGGAAGCTGTAGCTACACACAGCCCAGCGCTGCTGCAGTAGAACTCCTGAGCAAAACTCATGACTAGACTAATTCACTAGGAAAAGTCTTCATCAACTATGATACTTTAAAAGAATTGATATAGTTCTGCACTTTTTAACAGGATTTATAGAATCATCCAAAACTAACACTTTTAGATGTAAAATGAAGCTACTTAACTTTGGAACCTATACAGATTATTTAATCTTTCTGATCCCATTCTCCATAAAATGGAGATCATAATGTTTCCTATACATGATGGCTTTCAGAACATATTCTATCAATGGCCTGGTAAAAATGACACTCAATAAGCGATACCCATTATTAGCAGCCATAATTTGTTGAAGTACACAAATCTGGCCCATGAGGAGGTAGTGATAAGAACCACCCACATCACTACAGAGCACCCTAGAAATAACTTAGAAACAAGAGCAAAGTTCAGCCTAATGATGCCAGATATTCCCAGTAACTCTCTTTCCAAGAATGAGACACAAGCTGTAGAAACAATAGACCCCATGCTTCTGCAGGCAGTAAGTGCCCTCCACCACACTGTCATCTATTTCTGTCCCCACCCTCAGCTACCACCATGAAAACCTTCAAAATTACAAGATTTGAGACAGAAGCTACCATTTATTTTCTCCCAAGCCTTTGCAGTGTTTATATAAATAACTAACTTTGACAAGGTCAAAACTGAATCTGAGAAGTCACTCTGGAAATGTTCAGGTCAGAATGGCAAGAAAACAGGATGCCCTGGAAGCTGACCCTGAACTGTGATCCTGGGAAAGATTTTGAGTGGTAGGTTGTCCTAAAGACCTCACAGACCCCAAGAAAAAAGGAGCTGGGGGAGGGTCTGTCTTAACATCCAATATTTCAGGGCCCAATAGTGTCAAATGTTTTCCCAAGTCAAATGATTTCCCAAACCCTACCATCTCCATCTGATTGGCAACTGACCTGTTTGTCCATTGGAATATTTACATTTTTGTTCTTTATAAACTATGGTGTGCTGTCTGAAAACTATTCCTGTTTGTTCTTCTCCACACACAGAAGAACAAGTAAGTGTGGTATTTATGGGTACCCAGTAAGTTGGTAACTAGATGCCAGGGATATTTTCTGTTTTAACATTTGTTTGCCTCTGTCTCCAGAATAGCCTGGATCTTGCTTTGCACAAGTTTCTAAAACGCGGAGTATAGAAAACCTTGTAACTGCAGGTTGGTCTTGGAAAGACCCTCTTCTCTTTGGTTCTTCTTTCATTTTACCGTTAACTTCTCGGGTGCTCATCATTCTCATATCATTCCCTGCAGACACACCTGCCAGCAGAACACTCCAGCTTACACCTTTGAAGTTTTCCACCCTCCCTTCACAGACCAATCTGAACCCATTTCAAGCTGCACCATTTCTTTTGTTTGTTTGTTTGTTTGTTTGTTTGTTTGTTTTTGTTTTGTTTTGTTTTTTCGAGACAGGGTTTCTCTGTGTAGCTTTGTGCCTTTCCTGGAACTCACTTGGTAGCCCAGGCTGGCCTCGAACTCACAGAGATCCACCTGTCTCTGCCTCCCGAGTGCTGGGATTAAAGGCGTGCACCACCACCACCCGGCTTTTTTTTTTTTAAAGCATTTGTCTTTATTATTTTAACTGTATATGTGTCAGGGCATGTGGATTTTTTTTTAACGCTGAGGATCGAACCCAGGGCCTTGTGCTTGCTAGGCAAGCGCTCTACCACTGAGCTAAATCCCCAACCCAAGCTGCATCATTTCTATAAAAACCTCCCCCATTAATGAAAGATGGGTACAGGACTTCCATTTGGCTCTCCAGTCTCATAACAATTGCTGCTGCAGTATTTTGAGATGGAGGGTGTTACTGTTACCCAGGCTGGCATTGAACTCCTAAGTTCAAGGGATCCTCCTATCTCAGCCTCCTGCAGAGCAAGGACTATGAGCATGCACCACTGTGTTCAACTTCATTAGGTAATGCTTGAGAGATTATTGTGACAGGAGAATTTAAAAAAACAGCAAAAGAAATACTCATGGCATTCATATACATCCTCAACATTCTAATTCACTAATCCTGCATCCAATACCCAGCATAGAACAGAAATGAGTAAGGAAGGAAGGGGATGATGAAATAATGAAAGGCTCAGGGTAAGACAACGGACTCAGGAAAGGTCTGCTCCCAGCCGAAGCCCAGCAGCTCTGACCACATTTACGGCATACACAGCATCACACTGACACCCAGCACCAGAGTCCCTGACACAGTAAAACAGATACAAATGAGGGGCTGGTGCGGTAACTCAACAGGTGAGGACACTTGCTGCCAAGGTTGATAAGCTGAGTTTGATTCCCCAGGACCCACCCACCCACATGGTAGAAGGAAGGAGCCAACTCCCACCAGGCGTCCTCTGACATCTTCATATATTCTGTGGCACATGCATACATACATACATACACACACACTACATACATACACACATACACACTACATACATACATACACACACACTACATACATACACACTACATACATACACACATACATACATACACACATACATACACACACTACATGCATACACACATACACACTACATACATACACACATACATGCACACATACACACTACATACATACATACACACATATTGTGAAGGGTTGTTGTTAAGAGTTAATGGAACAGATGGGTGTGGAAAGATGACTCAACAAGAGTTAAGAGTGTAGCTGAAGTTTTCCTGTGTCCCACCTGGCCCACGGTCAGGACAAATCTCTCTCACCCACCAGTTCTGCAGCCACTCAGACCCAAGTAAACACACAGAGGCTTATATATTTTCAAACCATATGGCCTAATGGCTCAGGCTTCTTGCTAGATAGCTCTTACATGTTAAATTAACCCATTTCTATAAATCTATTCCTTGCTACGTGGCTTGTGGCTTACCGGTACTTTACATCTTGCTTCTTCTGGTGGTGGCTAGCAGTCTCTTCTGCCTTTCTTCTTCCTGTCTCTCTAGTTGGAATGTCCCACCTAACCTTATTCTGCCTCACCATTGGCCAAACAGCTTTATTTATCAACCAATCAGAGCAACACATAGTCACAGCATACAGAAAGACATCAACAGCATAAGAGTGGTTCCTGATCTTCCAGGGACCTGGGTTAGGTTCCCAGTACCCACATTGGGTAGCTCAATAACTATAACTCCTGCTCAGAGTAATTTAATGTCCTCTTCTGGCCTTCTTAAGTACCTGCACACACATAGCACACATTCATGCACACACACACACACACACACACACACACACGCGCGCGCATGCATGTGAAAACAAATCTTTTAATTTTTTAAAGAATTATTAATTTTCTTTTTTATTAGAAGGAAAACAATGCATTGAAAAATAAATGTTTTTGCCTTCATTACCTAATTACAAATGATAATAAAGCATCTCAAGGTAATAAAATAAGCAGATATAGCAGGCTGATTATTGACCCAATCAAATATCACTGATACCTGATAAATACCAAAAGCTAGAAGCACTCTGTCTTCTACTAAACAATGCATGTGGCATAAAACACTAACAGCCATGTCATAATGATGGGAGTAGCTTGTGCCCAGCAGGGACAAAAATCTCAGGATGTTCTCAAGTTGAGAAATAGCAACCAAATCTAATGCCCTAAGCAAACATCTTGGGTTCGTTAGGACACAGATCTACTGGGTTTTCTTTACCACTGTGGTAGTAATTGCTCCACAGTAGTAGTTCCATTTATGAGAGCGGCTTGTTTCCAAAGAGTCTATTCAGCAAACCCTTAATTGTGGTCATTTTAGGCAAAACATATGAAAAAGCAAGGTGTTTATCCACTTTGTCTTAATTAGACTGCCTCCTGCTCAGCTTTACAATTTACTGAGTTGCCATGACCCCCTGACAACAAGGCTTTAACGCACCATTAAAATTAAGTAGTGGAGCACAGTGAACGGCTGCAGTGGGTGCCCACCAGAGAGCATGGGCTTGGACTTGGAGGCAGTAACAAGGATGGAGAGATAGATGGGAAGTTTGGAAAGACGCTTCGGCAGTCACATCAAAGGCATTTTCATCAAAGCCTGGAAACATGGATGAGGCACTTTCCACTGCTGGGTGGATTATAGGTTAAAACCAACCAACCAACCAACCTACAAACAAAAAGCCGACTCTGGAATGAAGATCATCAGTTTGGACTTGGATTTGTTGATGTCTACATCCCTCCAGAGCCTTAATTTACAATAAAAGTTTCAGCTAAAGACATTAATGTGGGCAGTAATCCTTTTTGCATTTGGGAAAAACAAAAGAGTCAGACAAGAAGAAAACCAAAGATCAAACCTTGAGGAATTGCCAAGAGAAGAATGAGAAGAAAGGAGGACAGAAGATGCGGGGGTGGCTACAGCTGGAAGGAAAGCCAGGAGTCTAGATGCCAAGAAGCCTATGCGGGTTGGTTCCAATTGTCAACTTGACGCAACCTAGAACCATCTGGAGAGGCTCAGTGAGGGACGGTCCAGATCAGGGTCATCTATGGGGGTTGTCTTCGTTGTCTTAATTGCTGTGGGAAGACCCAGCCTGAAAGTGGGCTGCACCATTCCCAGGTTTGGATCCTGGACTGTACAAGAGTAGAGGAAGCTAACAGAGCACTAAGCACGCATGCGTTTCTCTCTGCTCCTGAATGTGGGTGTGCAGTAACAAGCTGTTCTAAGTTCCTGCTGCCTTGACTTTCCATGATGGTGGGCTATAACCTGGAACTGGCAACAGAGATGAAACCAGGACAAAGAAAGGGATGGTCAGCAAGCAGATGGTTGTACGGACGTGCTCAATGGTCAAGTGCAGGAAGTAGTGTCGATGCCTACCAGCCACAACTGTAAGAGAACACGGCACATGAACAGGAGCTATTTCAGAAGGGTGACTAAACAAAGATGGCCTTCAACTAGGCATGATGGAGCACATCTTTAATCCCAGCACTTGCGAAGTACAGGCAATATCATTCTTAGCTACATAGCAAGTTCAAGGCCAGCCTGAGCTATGTAAGGTCCTGTATGAAAACAAACAAACAAAAGAGATGGTCTTTAAAAGCCCATTAAATTCCATTGCTCCTTAAACAGTTGTTAAGGACTTTGACTTTATTTGAAAAAGAGAGAGAGATTGAATAATACTGAATGAGTCCCTGCCTCTTGGGCTATCATTCTACTGAAGCAAGCCAATGAAAATTCTGACAGGCCGTGTTAAGGATTACAAAGGGAGTGCTAAGGTGTGAAATTGAATATTGCCAACACAATAAGACCTAGAATCACCTAGCAATCAAGATTCTTGGCACACTGGTGGAGGAGTTTCTTGCTTAAGGTTAGAAGGCCCTCCCAAAATGTTGGTGGCACCATTTCATGGGTTGGTTCTGAGCTGAGTAAAAAGGAGAGTGATTCAAGCTGCGTTTCTCATGTTCTTCTTCCTGACTTTGGACACAATGATGCCACTTTAGGCTCCTGCTGCCTTGACTGCCCCCCCCCCCCAGCAAACTGTGGTCTGGATCCATACACTAAAATGAGCACTCTCCGCCCTAACCAACTGTGCTCTGGAACCAAGCACTAAAATGAGCACTCTCTGCCCTAACCAACTGTGCTCTGGAACCATACACTAAAATGAGCACTCTCCGCCCTAACCAACTGTGCTCCGGAACCAAGCACTAAAACGAGCACTTCCCTCCTTCCGTTGCTCTCGTCAGCCCTTTGTCCAGGCACTGATACAAGCAGCTAATCCATGGGGTAAAAATACAACCTGCACTCATGCATGCGTGTGCCGTAAGTGGGTTACAAGAGGACAGATAGTCATAAAGTGACACATAAAGGGCTGAAGGGGACCATGATGCAAAGGGGTGAGGGTGGCATAGCAACGCAGAAACAATGGCTGCAGGCACAAAACACGAGTCTGCCCCCTAGAGCATCAGGGGAAAGTATAGAAAGCCCTGTCAACAAGGCCCTTCTAGGAGCCCCACCAGAGAGTGTTTGTCTTCCTCACACTATCAGTCAGCTAAGGCTTTCCTAACACAATGCCAGGGACTGGGTAGCTTCAACAACAGAAATCTATGCTCTCCTGAATAGTGGGTTGGCTTCTTCTGAGTCCTTTCTTTTGGGTTTGAAGATGGTCATCTTCTCACTGTCTCGATATGCCCTTTCCTTCTCTCCTGTCTATCCCTTAAAGCCTCTTCTCACAACACTAGTCACATCGGGTCATTTTATGCCCTAATGACCTTCATTTAATTCATTTCGCTCCTTAAAGATCTCATCAGGTTAGGATGCAACTCAGTAGTAGAGAGATTGCCTGGCATAGGCATGGCCTTAGGTTCCATGCCCAGCACCTAAATAAATAAATAAATAAATAAATAAATAAATAAATAAATAAATATTCTACCCCCAAATGCATCCTGAGGTACTGGTTGGGGTTTCTATTGCTGTGAAGAGAAACCATGACCACAGCAACTCTTATAAAAGAAAACATTTAATTGGGAGACTCGCTTATAGTTTCAGAAGTTCAGTCCATTATCATCATGATGCAGAGCATGGCAGTATGCAGACAGAGGTGGTGCTAGAGTAGTAGCTGAGGGTCCTATATCTTGCAGGCAACAGGAAACCGACTGAGACACTGGGTGGTATCCTGAGCATTGGAAACCTCAAAACCCACCCCACAGTGACACACTTCCTCCAACAAGGCCACACACACTCCAACAAAGCCACACCTCCTAATAGTGTCACTCCCTATGAGGTTATAGGGGCCAATTACACTCAAACTACCACAGAATTAATAGGAATTAGGGGGGAGCTACATCTCCCTTAATACTTATGCAAGTACAGAGGCCATTAAATGAATGCAAGCAAGAAATAACATCCAACTAATATTTGAAAGAGCGGTGTGGTTGAAATATGCAAAAAATAAGGAGAAAATGGTGATAGAGGGTCAGGGTCAGAGACTATTTCAGTAACTCAGACCCCAGAGGCTGAAGAAATGACTCAGAAGTTGGGAAAGCATATATACTTCTTCCAGAGGACCTGTGTTTCCTTCCTAGCACCCATTTCTAGCAGCCTGCGACAGCCTATAACTCCAGTTCCAGGAGATCTAATGCCTCTGTCCTCCACAGGCACTGGCATGCACATAACCCACACGCAGACACACATATACACATAATTAACTTAAAACTAAAATAAATCTTTAAAGGATTTATTTTATCCTTTAATAATAATAATTCAGGTGCACAAACACTCCTTCTTAGCTGTCCATATGTATCGGTGTGATGTGAAACCCAATACATATGTATTTTCCACTTCGGACAAGTGTTCTTCTCTTTGCTGGGCACGGTGGAAGTTCTCTCTGCTCCCTATTTTGAAATATTCAGTTAACCACTATCATGACAGCTCCCTATGCTCTAGACTACTAGGAAACATTCACTAACTCTGCAGCATTCACCTGCACCCTCTAGCCATCCCCCAGTCACCACACTCTTCCTGGGCCTTGACATTCATTCATCAGCTCTCTTCCCTAATGCCAACATATTAGCTTCCACAGTGAGGACATGTCCTTGTTGTCTTCCTGCACCTGAGCTATCAAATCCCATCCATGTTGCAGCAACTATCAGAATTTCATTCCTTTATAGCCATATATTCTAATATTCCACTGTGTCACATTTTACTTATCCATTCATGGGTTCATGGACACCATGGTTCATTCTAGATCTTGCCTACTGTGAGTATTGCTGCTATAAACATGACCATGTAGTTGTCTCTTGAACTACTAACTTCATTTCCTTTGGTTAAATATTCAGAAGTGGGAGTATTCAATCACATAGCAATTTTATTTCCAGTTTTTAGGTACCTCCATACTCTTTTCAATCAGCTGGACTACTTCATATCCCCAACAACATATAAGAATATCCCCTTTCTCCTCAACATCATTAGAACATAATTTGTTCTCTCTCTCTCTCTCTCTCTCTCTCTCTCTCTCTCTCTCTCTCTCTCTCTCTCTTTCTCTCTCCATTTTTACACTAGCCAGTCCACCGGGGGTGAGACGCTATCCTGTGGTGGTTTTTATTTGCATTCTCTTGATGATTGGAAAGGGCCTGTGTTTTCTTGTGTGCTTGTTGACAGTTTACATGTCTCCTTTGAGAGTTGTCTACACAAGTCACCAAAACACATACTTTTAACTAGAAACCCACAGGTAGGCTGGGCTGTGGGATTATACCACAATTTCCCTGGTGATACATTTATGGAACTCTATGATGATGTATGTGTGCCCACAGTATGATTTAATTCCAGTCCTATCACATCCAAGAATCACAATACAATAGCTAAAAATAAATAAAAATTAATAAGAAATCCCATGTTTTACTGGGTCACGTCTGCAATCCCAGCACTGAGGAGGCAGAGGCAAGAGGATTGTGAAGTTTAAGGTGATTCTGATCTATATAGCAATATGGGAGAGGGAGGGGAAAGGAAGGAGAGAAGAGAGAGGAGGGGAGAGGAGGGGAGGGGGGAGAGGAGTGGAAGTGGAGGAGGAAGAAGGTTGGGAAGAAGGAAGGAGGAGGAAGGGCCTTGTTTTAGTAATGCACCTTCTGTTTTCCTGCTCTTTGCTCATTCCCTGCAGCTGTGCCAGCATCTATCTCTCTCTTCAAAACCCGGAGGGGAAGTCCTGCTGCACCGCTCTGCTGCTGCCCTCTTCTCCTGCCTGCGCTTCCTTTCCTTTCTGAGAGCTCCAACAGCGGCAATCGGTGTACTGTCTCTTCCTGAAGAGGGATCTTCGGAGGGTGCGGTTGTCCCTCTTGGGCCGAGGAGGCATGCGTCACCTCTGAGCACCCCTACACTCCCACTTCTGTCTTGTCCCAAACATTTCTCGTAGTTTGGGGTTTTGTTAGATTTTCACAAATGTGCTGTCATTATCTCAGTTTCACTTCGCTGCTGTGAAGAAAATCCTCTGAGAGGAAGTACCTCAGGGACAGGGTTTCCTGGGCCCACAGTTCCAGGTAACACTGCATGAGTGCGGGAAGGTCAGGACAGGACTTCAGGTAGCCAGCCGCATCACATCTAAGAGTACAGAGAGAATGCATTCATGCATGCCTGACACTCAGCTCCTTCTCACTCTTCCTGTGTAGGCCAGAGCCCAAACCCCAGGTATGGTAACTCCCAAAGTGGACTGGGTCTTCCCACAACAATTAACCTGATTAGGAAAAAAAAAAAAAAAAAAAAACCTCATAGAAATGTCCACAGGCCAACCTGGTCTACACAGTCCCTCACAAAGACTCTCATGATGTGATTCCAGATTGTGAAAAGTTGATCATTAGAACTAACCATCACAGGCACAAAAAAGAGAAAAAAAAATGTGGTGGGAGTTGGAGCTATGGTCGTACACAATTAGAGCAAGGCCACCTTCCCATTCTCTAACTGTCAGCCCAGTCCACAGACCGCTCACCACACTGTGGCTATCCACACTGACAAGCCTAGCCACAAACAAGTGCAGGCAGAGGAGACTTCAAAAGAAGCAAATAGGGTGACCCGGCCTTGCCTCAAAGGGCATGACTCCTGTAAACAAGGGATCCAGGAAGCAGCCCTGAGTAAACTGCTGAGTTAGGTCATTCAGCTGGCAGTGGGGACTCTTTTCATTCCAACCCAATAAGAAGCTAATGAAGATATGTAAACAGCAGTCCATCAGACTCTAACCTGCTGCGTGCAAGCCGCTCAGATGTCTTTTGTGGTAAGACTCAAAAGAAACAAAGCACGGAGTAGAAGTGGAAAACAAAAGAAGCCCTAATCTCATCTTGCTTTCTCAGCCACTTCATCACCACCTCCACGTCCCAAACAAAAGTGTTTCTCTCTTGAGGCCTCACTCCAGGCTTGGCTGTAGGCCTTATCCGCTCTATGCCATAGCCTGAATTCCATCAGCTCATGTACCTTCTCTCTAAAACTCTCCACTACAAATTGCAAAAAATCTAGGAAACTGGGACAGGATCTTTTTTTTTTTTATCTTTTCTGGGAACCTAAAAATGTAATACTTAACAAGTAGGTGAATAGTCACAGAAAAGCTGGGATTCCAATTCAATGCTGTTCTGTGTTACATCCAAGAATGAATATATCTCAGTGATTTCCAGTGACTGAGAGCCTGGGGAGTTCTGCAAAGATGCTATTTCTGAACAGGAATGGAGGCATCCTCAGCCCAAGATTAAGCTGTTCCCTTTCCTAGAAAAGCAATGGGGGTGAAAACAGGAAGTGAGTGTGGACCGAGGAAAAGAAGCCTTACCCACTCTTCAGCCAACATGGAAGAATATTCTCTTATTATTCGACCTTTCAAAGAGAAACTTCGCAAACTTCTTCTCTGTTCCATCCAGCAAATCTCTCTGAATCATTCAAGAGCCATGTTGGTGTGGAAAGTTATTGCAGCAATGTTTTTCTTAAATATCACAAATGTTACAACATCTCAGAGAAGCTACTCATGATTTGAGCCTCCTTCATCCAGGCATATAAAATTCCAACATCTGAGGTTCTCTGGGTTAAGTCAAACAATTGAACTATCTATGAATTCACCTGCATTGAGACCACCTGACACTGTGTATGACATATGGGTTTGAAAGTTTCTCAAGAAATCAATAAGATTCCTTGAGGTTCTTTTGATCTAGAGAGATCTCCCTGCTTAACCACCTTCCAGGCGATCTCACCAAAACAGTTCAGAGACTCATAACCAGTGGAGGTGCTGGGAATAAATGACTATTGGCTATCTAGCCCAAAATGGAAGATCACTCCTCCGAGATTCAGGAATATTGTGAAAGAGTGGCCAGAAAGCCTCTGTAGGAGCCAGAGAAAGAGATGGAGTGCTGTCTTCCAAGCAAGACAGGGCCATTGCACTCTTGAACTCTGGGAGGCTGTGATTACCTGCACAAGGCTTACATGAGATTGGACTCATCAACGTTCCATCATGGAGGCCTTAAAGACTCATTAGGCCCTCCCCTTCCTTGAGTTACAGGCAGTTAGCAGTGGTTGGGATAAAAAGGAGCTTTTCTTAACCCAAACTCCTATGAATAATTCCTCATCTTTGCTCCTGTAAGCAACCCAAATTAGACTTATTGGGTCACACATGCAAAAGAAGAAATTAGAGATGATACCTTCAAGAAAGTCTTTTTCAGTCTTCTCCCAGATTCATGAGCTGCAACCCCACCTCCTCCCATTGTGATTACCATGGGATCTGACTCCCCTTTTATATATCGTGTTCCAATGGGCCTTTTTCTTTTAAGGGGAATTAGGAGATAACTTGAAAATTAATCTTCACATTTTGTGAGAACTATGGATGCCATGAGGTTTTCTATCTACAAGTCATTAAAGAGAAAACCGGAAAAGATTTCAAATGTGACTTATGGTAATAATGGGAATCTATTCTCACTGCAGCCTGCATAGAGGCAAGACACATTAGTGCATCAGCACACAGCAGCTGGGGATTCGAGCAGGGGACAGCTGGGCTAATCAAGACGGAAAATGACGGACTCTGCCTTCCCCTCCAGCTTTCTCGGGTTAGGTCACATGAATTCAAAACTGTTGAGCCTTTCTTAGTAATTATGTCAGTGTGTTTATCAGAACAAGAGGAGGAGCCCATAAGAGAGCTAAAAATATAATACGGCTCTAAATAATAAATTGAATCAGGAAGGCACTCAAAAGAAAGAGCACTGAAGAAGCAAGAGGACGAACCTTTCTCAGCAACTGGAAGAAAGCTAAGGTGAAGCCGGGAGGCATCACGGGTCAGACAAGAAACTAAGGACTCTGACCCCTGAGAACACAGAAGTTTCTCTGCTGAAGGTCAAGGTGACTGGTGATTTAGGGGTGTGTGTGTGTGTGTAGATATGAGTGTACATGTCTGCTTGTGAAGAGCAAAGAAAACATCAGCTATCATTCCTCAAGTGCTGCTCTGTCTTCTGTTTTAATGAGATTACTTAGACAACAGTGTAAGAACACGGGATGATGTGTGCTGGTACACTGTGAAACAAAGAAATGAAGAGAGAGATCAGTGGGCTCACTGCAATCATCTCAGTGGAGAGGAAAGCATCTTGAACTGAGGTGATAGCTATGAAGGTAAGGAAGAGGTGTAATTATGGATATCTTTGCGGGGGAAGGTGCCTTAGTTTCTTTTCCTGTTGCTGTGGTGAAATATTCTGTCAAAAGTGATTGTGGGGAAGGGTTTATTTGGGCTCACAGTTGAAGGTACAGGCTGTTACGTGGGGAAATCAAGGCAGCAGGAAAGAGGCTGGTCATATGGCATCTATCATCAGGAACAGAGAGCAATCAACACGTGCTGAGCTCCTTCTCTCTTCTTCATTCAGTCCAGGACCCAGCCCATGAACTTATCTTGTCCAGGACCCAGCCCATGAACTTGTCTTGCCCACAATTGAGGTAGATTGTCATATCAGTTAACCAAACAAGACAATCCCACAATGACATGCCCAGAGATTAGTTAGTCTCCAATGTGATTCTGAATTCTGTCAAGGTGATAATTAGCGCTAATTATCACAGATGATTGAACAAATTAGAAGGGCTTAACAAAGAGGAGTCGCAGAGGATTCCAGGGATGTTAGCCCAACTCCATCTATGTAGTAACAGTGGGATTTTCATACAGATAAAGTTGCAAGACCAGATTGAGTAGCTTACATCTCTTCTGAGGGATATTATGGTGGAGCCCTGTGCATGGTGCATACAAGGGGTGTATACAGTTCTATGTCATTGAAACCCAAAGTGCACAATCAAGAACAAAAGATGAAGCTCAGAGTAGATGCTGAAGACAGGCTGTAAAGAACTAAGAGAAACAAAACTATGTATGACAGATGTGCCAGCATTTGACTGCATGCTACAAACATAAAAAAAATGCACAGATGTTCCTCCCATAATCCACCAGAAAACCTTTGGCTCAATCCTCAGGAAGAGAGCTCCTGGAGAATATTGACTAAGTTGAATTAGCCAGTGCTGCATCATTGCTAAAAAATTCACACTCAGGGAAAAGAAAATCAAGGATGTTCTTTATGAGAATATAAACCAATAACAGAGTCCCAACCCTTGCCCCCCACCCCACTGATGTTTTAAAAATTACAAACTCTAAACATTGTGAAATGACACTAATGAATTGAATAGATTTGTTTCCCAAACTTATGGGTGTTGTCAAGACATTTAAAGGGTCAGAGTTTAGCCTCAGTACTGTGAGGAAATGACTGAGGGATGTGCCCACTTTAGGAGCCTCCCAGTCACACAGGAAACTCCAAATTATGAGAATAAACTATTGAAACTGTATTCACGCCAGAATTCACTAGTGTTGCTCCAGCATCTATTCAAAGGCAGCCAGAGTCTCTCCCAGGGGGATGTGACTTCCAGTGAGCCCAAAAGGATTCGTGCCAACCTGCGAAAAACACAATGGATCCTTCAGAACTTAGGAATGGAGCTTCTCTTGCTGGAAATGCTCGTGAGCCTTCCAGGATTCTTTCTCCTAGAAGCGAGCTGCACCCAGGAGTTAGATTCCCAAGTTCATCCACAAGCGTTTAATGGAAACTCTCCCTAAAATAGTTCACAGACATGAGTAGGATGCTGAGGAAGCACAGGTGGGAGCCAAAGCAGAGGGGTGCGCAGGGCTGAGCCCTAACGGGAGGCAAGGTCAGACTGGATGGAATGGTAGTGCAAACACAACTGCTCAGGCACACTCAAGGGCAAACACAACTGCTAAGGCACACTCAAGGGCAAACACAACTGCTCATGCACACTCAGGCTAGAGTTCAGGCTATGTTTCCCTCCGTCATTTCTTGTTTTTACTCCCACAGCCTGGAGCCCAGCAGGCTCAGTGCTCCAGATGAAGATCCTGCTGGTGTGGGCTGAGACTGGGCAGAAGAGGAAGCCATGAAGACAGTAAAGAGTCAGAGCAAGTGTCCCAGGGTCACAACAAATGTTCAGACAACAGGGCTGATCCAGATGGGCAAAACTAGGCCCGGGTGTGCTGGCCTCAAGGCCGCTGTGTCTTTCCAGAATCTGTTCCTAAGGCATAGGGGTTATTGTGAGCAAACCAGTTCAATATTTATTAAAAGGTAATAATTTTCATAACTGTTTTATTGCTGTCACTAGTGTGGACAGAGTCTTGGGGCTGAAGTTTCAGCAAGTATTCCTGTCAGTCAGTCCTCACAGTCAGGATTCATGTTAGTGATGAGTTTCACTTCACAGGTGAGAGGCTCAGCTCTGCTCCACCTCACACGTGTAAAGCATGTGTGAGAATCACATCCGCTTTTTTTGTAATTCCTGGTTTTTAGGTATGGATTATCTGAACAGCGTTTCATTCTTACTCATCTTAGGCAGAGAGAGCAAAGGAGGAAGTGTCATTCTGTCCACTGCTGAGGAAAGAAGCAAATGACAGCCACAGACACTGACTTAGGAAACAGCGGGGAGGGGCGAGCATTTCCAGGGCACATCCTGGTGCTATGGTTTGACCAGCTCCCAAAAATTCATGTATTAGAAACCAAATTCCAAATTTATATGTTAACAGCTTGAGAGGGTATGATCTTTGAGAAGCATCTGTGATTAGATGAGGTCATGAGAGTGAGGCCCCTATGGTGGCATTAATGCCCTATTTTTATTGAAAATAAGTTTTTTCATAGATATGTTCTGATTATAGTTTTTCCTCCCTGATCTATAAAACAAACAGGTAAATTGAAAAGAAGGAGGAGGAGGAGGAGAAGAAATAAAAAAGCACATGAACACACACAAAAAAAAACATTAAAACACAAAATTGGAAACCATAATATTCAAGCAAAACACCACTAAGATTTTAAAAAAAAAAAATTCCCAAACAAAGCAATATGAGGAAAAACATCTACAGAAATACCATTGAGTTTGTTTTTATGCTGCCCATCGATTGCTGAGTATGGTACCTGCCCTTATGTTGCTAGAGAGTTTTCTCTCCGGGTCCTGCCAAGCCCCGGCAGTCCGACAGCCCACTTATAAAATAAACACACAGACGCTTATATTATTTAAACTGTTTGGCCTAATGGCTTAGGCTTCTTGTTAACTGTTCTTGTATTTTAAATTAACCCATTTCTATTAATCTATACTTTGCCACGTGGCTCATGGCTTACCGGTACCTTACATCTTCCTTGTTATGGCGGCGGCTGGCAGTGTCTCTCTCTCTGTCTTCCTGTTCTCTCAATTCTCCTCTCTGTTAGTCCTGACTATACTTCCTGCCTGGCTACTGGCCAATCAGTGTTTTATTTATTAACCAATCAGAGCAACACATTTGACATGCAGAACATCCCACAGCACCCTTAACTGTGGTTTGTATACCCAGTGACACTCCATTAGAGAAAACTAATTTTTCCTTTGTAAGCAGTTGTCAGTTTGTGTCTTGGTTAGGGTTGGGAGTTCTTGCCCACTTCCCCCTTTCGGTGCTGAGACCCCATCTGGCTTGAATCTCTGCAGGCCCTGTGCATGCTGCCACAGTCTCTGTGGGTTCACATGTGTGAACGGTGCCTTCATAAGAAGAAAAAGAGAGGTTCAAGCTAACATGCATGCTTTGTCACCAGAACCTCAGCAATAGTGACAGCACAGAGGTCCTGAGCAGAGGCTGAACAGATGTCAGCATCATGTCATAGACATCCCAATTGATGACATCAGTCTCGGATACTTCAGAATTACAGCAACAGAAAGTAGACCAAGACATCTGATGCTCTAAGCTCCAACCTAATTTTTTATGCTTTCTAGATCTCCTGTATCTTCATTGAGGATTGATCTTCAACAAAGATTTGGTTACAATAGTCACAGAGCAGCCTCTGTATTCCCTGCTAAGAAGCATCCTTAAGACTTCTCAAGTCTCCAAGAGTCAGTCATACCTC
Organism: Peromyscus nudipes; assembly: GCA_902168325.1. NCBI lineage: Eukaryota > Metazoa > Chordata > Mammalia > Rodentia > Cricetidae > Peromyscus > Peromyscus nudipes. The sequence continues at coordinate 15,364 of CABHPH010145383.1, read as the reverse complement.
CTTATCTATACTATTCCAGAGTTACAGATTATGAAAGAAATTTTATCAATTCATCTTATGAAGTTAAGACATTCTTGAGACTTAAAAAAAATCCTAATAAATATAGTATAAAAGAATTATGACAAGTAGAAAAAAAATCTAAATAATATTACCCATTGGAATTCTATATTATCTTTAAAAAATAATGGACCATAACCAAGTTGGGTCTATTTCTCAGAATAAAGAATAGTTCAAACAGTGGCTTTGTTAACTTTCTGTGTAAGTTAGCATCTTAAGTATCCTGTCTTTTGCCTACTGGGTTGTGGATCTAATTTCTCATCAAATTGCAATGTGACTTTGTGATTTATGCTATGAATACATTAGGGAAGTGTTCACAATTGATAACATTTTGGTGGGCTGTGTTTTATGAATGCTTCCTCTACATTATCAGCATGACTTTGCCTTTACTCTCTTTTACCTGTCATTAACAGAAGTTACTATACTCCCATCAAACTCAAATCCAACCCTCATCTATTTTCTGAAATATCTGAAGAAAGCCAGAAGAAGAACCACATTCAATCTGGCTGAAAGTAAAGACACCTTTCCTATTAGTAAGAAGAGTATGCCTGATATTACCATTACTTTTTTATTCCAGAAATGCTAAATGAAAAGTTAAAAAAAAAAAAAACAAGTCAAGGTGGAAAGGCTGGAATAGAATTAGAATCATAATTTGGTGACAAATAATTTCATGATGACAAGCCAAATCCACGTGTACACTTGAAGAAATGTCTTTATCAATCAAGAATCCTCTTGCTCCCTAGCTAGAAAAAAATAAACAAATATTTGATCATTCTCATTTTATTTGTCAGTTCTAACTCCACAGTGCTATAAAAGCATTTGTCAATTAATTACATTAAAGCAATGTATCCAGTAAGGCACATCCAGGTTGTCCTTAAACGCCTCAGACAGATGACATGCAGACAGCTAATCTAGACAGTCTCAGAAAGACTGAGCAGCTGGGCACAAGAAAGAAGGGGACAAAACATCTCTGGATGAAGTTTCAGAAATCTGTAAGATGTTCCCAGTTATTTCAAAAACTTTCCCAAAAATGCCTATCAAATTTAGTTGCAAAAAATACTCTAAAATCTGAGCCCCAGAAAGCAACCTTTCCTCTACTTACTACATAGACAGCACGGTAATTAGGAATGTGAAAATATCTGTGAACTACACAATGATGTTGATCTATAATCATTCAAATGCATGAAGATTGGTCACTAGGGTTTTTCTGTTAATTTTAGAAGGGCTGGGAGGTGGTGGTGCACGCCTTTAATCCCAGCACTCGGGAGGCAGAGGCAGGTGGATCTTTGTGAATTCAAGGCCAGCCTGGTCTACAGAGCAAGATCCAGGAAAGGTGCAAAAAAAAAAAAAAAAGCTTTAGAAGTGATAGGGAGAAGGTTTGGCAGTTAAAAGTGCATGTGTTCAAGCAAGAGGACCAGAGTTCAGATCCCCAGGACCCACATAAATTCCAGGAAGACACAGTGGCCTGCCTGTAATTCCAGCATCAGAAAGCGGAAACAGTTATCCTCAGAGGAAGCTAAAGAGATGATACATACAGAAGCTCTGAATTTAGCTCAGAGACACTGCTTCAAAAAAAAACTAGGTGGAAGAGCAATCAACGAAGATTTCAGAGTCAACCTCCAGCCTCTGCATGCATACAGTGCACATACATGCATCCACATACTTGCAAACACAGATGCATATACAAGCATGCATGTATACCATACATACAAACACATGAAAAGAAGAAAAAGACAAACTGAAAAGCTTTAAAGAGTAAAATAGTGTCATTATTATTGATTTTGTTAATTTGTGGCCAATGGACATGGAAAACCAAGTCCATTATTGGAGACTCCCCCTCTTCTTTTTTTTTAAGATTTATTTATTTATTATGTATACAGAAGAGGGTGCCAGATCTCATTACAGATGGTTGTGAACCACCATGTTGGTTCTGGGAATTGAACTCAGTACCTCTGGAAGAGCAGTCGGTGCTCTTAACCTCTGAGCTATCTCTCCAGCCCAAATATTCTGTTTTTCACACTTTTTTTTTTTTTTTTTTGGTTTTTCAAGACAGGGTTTACTCTGTGTAACGTTGCACCTTTCCTGGAACTCACTCTGTAGCCCAGGCTGGCCTTGAACTCACAGAGATTCACCTGCCTCTGCCTCCCAACTGCTGGGATTAAAGGTGTGCGCCACCACCGCCCAGCTATACATATATTTTTTTTCTTTTTTTTTTTCGGAGCTGAGGACCGAACCCAGGGCCTTGTGCTTGCTAGGCAAGCACTCTACCACTGAGCTAAGTCCCCAATCCCCTCCCCATCTTCTTAAGAATGATATTTGATTATCTCAATTTCCCACTCCTACTTTACCATGACTGGCAATCTATGTCATTAATATTTCCTATATTCATTCTACAACCACAGTCTCTTTCCTACCTCTCAATTTGTTGGATTAAACTAGATTCTTTCCAAAGAGAAAAGAGTCTAACATGAATGTAAAATGATCCCACCCCTGCAGGTTTTAGCCTCCATTAGAAAACAAAAAGCTAACAAACTTCCATGAGTCTAAAAGACACCAACAGCTGCTGTATTGCATAACACTGCAAGATAATATTTTTCTTGGTAAAAAAATTTGGGTGAAATTCTAGGAAGCATCTAGAATGATTGTCTTTCTGGAGCAAATAATTGTGTTGATGGGAAATAAAGACAAAAACACACATCAGCATTAAGAATTCAAACACAATTCCCAAGTGAGACATTAGAATTCCATTGGATTTTATGGGAGGAAATTATTGTAGCTTGGTTAAAATGTGTATGACTCTGGCCAACTTCAACCACACAAGACTGCTTTTCATCTATGTGTTTTGGTAAACAATTAGTAAAACTAAATTGATTTTAAAAAAAAACATACTCGAGCATCTTCAACAGCCCCAAAAGCAAGCACTTGGCTCCTGTGCAGCTGACCCCAGCCATGATATCTGCACACAGTGGTAGCTACCCCAGTTTACTCATTGGCTTTTTTCCATTCTCCAAAATATCCATGAATGTATCTATATGCTCTATAAATAACAAGAAGGCTGTCACTATGTGCCCCTACCTAGAAAGAGTATACATTCCTCCCCTCCTGTTTGCATTCTCTCTTGGATGGATCAGTCACTGTGGAAAGATTACTTACTGTTCTTATAAAATACTCCAAAGCAATCCCACTGCCTGGGGAACCACACCCTTGTCATCATCAAAAGACAACTTGACAGACAAACAATCACAAGAAGATGGCATGTGTTGAGTCCAGCCTGTGTTCTTTATAGCTCAAGCTATAGTTCTACAGCAGCAAATCCATGAAGGGAACCAACAATAACCTTGAAAAGATTTTTCTGTTTCCTCATTGGAATATAACCTTGAAAAGATTTCTCTGCTTCTTCTCATTGGAATAATAACCTTTAAACGACTTCTCTGTTTCCTCTCATTATTTTTAATGTCCTTCTTTAAAACAATATCTTAAAAAGAAGCTAAGGATTAATGATCAGTGATAAAGTGGGAAGAAGTTGAGTCACACATTGCATTGCCCATCCCCGAGTTTCAAGGACAGCCTCAAGGCAGGCAAGGTGAGCACCTCATCTATGACCACAGCCAGCGATCAAGACTGACATATTTCAAACCTGACTCATGAATGTGTCTGCATTGCCAGGTTAGCATGGACCTCTTGACAACTGAACTAACAGCCTGGAAAACAAAGAAAAAACAAAATACTACCATGATCAAAATTGTTTTGTTCTTAAATTTTGATAATATTGGTATAGCCAAAACTCATCTTGGCCATAAAGCAGCCTTAGGAAAACATCCATAAAATCTGAAGTTTTAGGCAACATATCTTCCTAACTAGTCATGTGTAATAAAGTCACCACAAAAAGTTTCTGCAATGAGCCACTTGCTTTGTGGAATTACTCTCTATAAGCCAGTGAAAAGTTGGGGGGCAGGGGAGCTCTCTTTAGCTGAAAAAGAAATTATCATAAAAGTAGTGGTTCAAAATAATACCCCTGAAGAGTACTGTAAGTCAGAAGCACATCATGGTGTGAACAGGTCCAACTCAAGATTTTAAAAAGCTAAAACCAACGTGTTCGCCATGATGAGCTCCTTCTGAAGGCTCCAGGAGAAAATCCACTCCTGTGCTCTGAACATTCTGGGAAGCTTGTTCTCAGGTTCCCTCATGGTAGATGACATTCTAAGTCTTATTTCCTTCTCATTCTTCACCTAGAAAAGAAATTCCCTCCCCTGAATTGGGCCAAGTGCCCATTTTGGTGAATATGTTGGTTTAAGCCAGTCATGGTCAATCTCTGGAGCCAGATGTGATATCCACTTCATGGTTGACCAAAATGCAACCTAACCCAAAAGATATAAACACCAAAAGAAAAAGAAAAAGAAAAAGAGAAAAAGAAAAAGAAAAGCAATCCACTGTGGTGATATTTTGTTTGTACTCTTAGAAAATAAAGCTTGCCTGAAGATCAGAGGACAGAGCCAGTCACTAGCTTAAACATAGAGGCAAGGCAGTAGTAGCACACACCTTTAATCCTAGCACTCAGGAGGCAAAGGCAGATATCCTTTTGGATTTCTGTGAGTTCAAGGTCACACTGGGCTACACAAGATTAATCCAGTCTAAAAGAGAAACAGAGCCAGGCAGTGATGGCACATGCCTTTAATTCCAGCACTTGGGATCACACACCCTTAATCCTAACACTAGGAAGGCTGAGACAGGACGTGATATGGCTGGGCAGAGAAAGGAATATAAGGTGGAAAGAGACAGGAATTCGGTCTCTTTCAGGCTGAGGAGTTGATGAGGTAAGAGGTGGTGGCTGTGGCTTGCTCTGTTTCTCTGATCTTTCAGCTTTCACCCTGATATCTGGCTCCTGGTTTTTATTATAAGACCATTTAGGATTCATGCAACTATCAACAAATGCCTATTTCACAGAGAAGATAAATTCTCCAAGGTCACACTCAAGAGCTTCACCTCTCATGAAAAACTAGTCATTGTTATTATGTAACTTATGGACTCCTTGATCCTTAGTGTTAGAGCCCTGTCTAATTTCCTCATGTTTCAGCAATTACAGCACAGAAAATTAAAGCAATGTGCCTGGGGATACACATCTCGTCAGGCCATTGAAAAGAACATTACCCAGGTGTTGTTATTTCTGGTCTAACCCTCCTGGTGTGTTATTGCTACACAAACAGGGTGAAAATCAGGCATGTGATGTGTTATTTCTGTTGTTCTATAAACACAGAGTTTACTGGCAAAAATAATGTGTTTGCTAGATTTCTAAGGTAGGCAGATAGGAAAAAAAAAAGAGTGAAATGGGGGGGGCAGTATAATATCTTTTGTTTTTAACTAATAGAACCCTAGAGCTCTCTTCTGGAGGTCGAGGAAATATGGCAGGGGACATCGATGATAAGATCTAAATAGTAACAAATTAGGCTAAAAAGTCCTGGTTCCAGCACTGATCAATGACTGGAAGACAGATAAGTCCTTGGCTCTGCCCTCAGCAACCTGTGTACCTGGAACCCTTCTCAGCGTTCTCATTAGTGGTGCTTGACCTGAGGAGATACTCTTCGGGGTACAAAGAGGAAATCTCCTTCTGGTTAACTTTTAAAAATCATAGATGGTGATGTCATCAAGGTCATCCATATTGTCACATAAGGTGGACTTCCTTCCTTCATAAGGCTGAATGACATTCTGATATATAGTCACTGTCCTGGCAGGAATATAGGTCATCTAAAGAGACATCTGTGCCCCTCCTTTTAGCTACCAGACTACTGAGTCAGTGTACACCCAGGTATACTAGACTCTAGTGATGGAAGAAGAAAATGGCTAAGAGACTGGTGTCAGACAGAGGTGGATCTTGTCTCCCAGAAAGAGATCTGTAACTTGTAGCTGAGACTGGGGCAGAGGTGACAGGGATGGTTAGGACCATGCCTTGGCTGGGATTGCTTAGGTATGTACATCCCTCACCTGCTCTTTAAACCTGAACCTAATGTTAGGAGCCCAAAATGGAGTGAGGGTCACTGAACCTCTTTGTTGCTCTCCCAATATGGTCATATCAAACAAATCTCCTTTTTCTGCTTCTTACTACTAGTCTCTTTAATTGGCCTGTTAAGGGTGGTAACCAATCCCAGTTCTTTGGGGCCTCCAGGACTAGGCTCTTACCTAACAACTTCTGTAACAATACCACAATTTCTTCATCCACTCTTCTTTGGACATCAAGGTACATTCTCTTTCTTAGCTGTTGTGGAGAGTGCTACAGTGACCATGGGGGTGCATATACGCAAATACTTATTGGAATCCTGAATTGATTTAAACATATTGGTAATAAACTTGGAGTACCAAAAACGTGCTGGTGTTGCAATAAAGAAAGAAACAAACACTTCTTCTTGGGGTGGTCTAGCCAAGAGCAAGCCCAGATTTGAATTCTGCCCCTCTCACTACTCCTCCCAGCTGACCCGGAAGCAGACAGACAAATGCTGTCAAGCAATGTCCATATGCTGTCTTCAACATTTACAGTGGATATTCATTTTACATGGCTGCTTTCCACCTCTCTGCTGTTTTCAGAGTTTACGACCATAATATACAAACATATATGCATTACTAATGGGTCAGGAGCACAGCAGAGGACCTAAGGATTTAAGATTACAGCCATGCATTAGCTTAGACTGTAAAATCTGATTACATGGGAAATCCAGGCAAGTAAGTAAGGTTGATTATTACGTTGTTCTATTAAAGGCAAGTTAAAGAAATGGGCTGAGTACATTGTAGGACAGCAATCAAGTCTTAAGTGACCTCAAGGTGTATCATTAACTCAGATGTGGAGTCCACCAGAAGTTCCAATCTCTTTGAATATAAGGGATATTTTCAAAATATTCTATCACCACAAAATCCTAACTTCATTTTTTTTTTTAGGTAACACCATGAAATTGAGGTTGCTGGGTCATGTGGTAGTTCTATTTGAGGACAAACACTCCATGACTCCAGTTATCTGGATATTTCAAATGATTAAACTCAAAGAAGCAGAGCACACAAAGCTAATGACCAGGGGGCTTGGAGTGAAGAGGAAAATGAGGAGCAGCTGATCAAAAGATGCGCGGTTTCAGCTATGCCAGGCGGGAGGTCAGGAGGTGGACCCTGAAGTTGTACTAAGATGGCAGTAGCCCTTACATTACCAGTAACATTACCACAGAAACAACAAACTACATTTTAAAAATATTTAAATCCTCAGAAACGTGCATACTGGGGCCTGGGAACCTAGCCGGGTCTCAGAACTGCGTGTCATTTTCCGGCAGGTCACCTAGTGACAGCCAGCTGGTGGGACAGAGAGAACAGACAGGGGATGACCGTGATGTGGATGTGCACTGTCTCCGGTGTGCTCGTGTCAGAACATGTGGTCCTCGGCTGGCGGCACTGTTTGAGAAGGTTGTTGGAACCTCATGTGCAGCCTTCCTGGAAGTGGATCAGTAGGGGCGGACTTCGAGCTTGTGCACCTGGTCCATTTCCTGTCCACTCTGTGATTCTGGACTGAAGATGTCATGTGACCAGCCAGCCTCCCACTCCTGCCACATGCTTTCCCTGACTGCTGCCATGCCTCCCTCACCGTGATGGACTCTCACCCCCTCAAACTACACACATATAAACCTTCAGGCTGCTGCTTGTGAAGGATTCTGTCACAGCAAAGAGAAAACTCACATAACCCAAGGTGCCTGTCCCAGAGGCCTGGAAACCCTGTCTAGAAGTAAGAGCTATTGCAGATGAGGAAGAGCCCATTGCAGCGCCAGCTGCTCCACTGGACTGTCAGTTCTAGCCTGTAAGCTATGTTAGTATCTCATCAGGAATGCATTTAATCAAGTTTTACTCACTCAGCTTCCTTCCACATCCCTGCCGGCCCTTGTCCTCCAGGCCTTCCTGTGCCTTCTGACCTAAATTCTCTTTCTAAACATAAGCTGAATTGCATAATGTGTTATGCACAAAACAAATACAAATAGCTGTACAATAACATCTGCCTTGCTAATAAGATCCATAAGGTCTGGCACCAGCTGTGACTCATCCTGTGATCTCACCCACCAGACCAGCAAGGCCGCCACCTCCCAACACACCTTCACATCATGCAGGCCACCTCCTCCCAACCCACCTTCACATCATGCAGGCCACCACCTCCCAACCCA